>JAKWJA010001632.1:0-75994 GCA_027704765.1 Solanum habrochaites | reverse complement strand
CTTGGGGTACTGATCTTTTGAGAGATTCGATGGAGAAAGTGAAGTCCATTCAAAGAAAAGCTTTAGCGGCGCCAAAGTAGGCAAAAAAGAATATGCAGACGAAAGGTTAGAGACTTAGGAGTTCATGGAGGGTGAACAAGTCTTGTGAAAGTTTCGCCCAATGAAAGGGGGTGATGCGGGTTTGGTTAAAAGAGGCAAGCTAAGCCCAAGGTACATTGTCCCTTGAAGTACTTAAGCGAGTAGGGGAGGTGGCTTATGAGTTAGCCTTGTCCAGGGTGTCCGGAGTAATCCGGTATTCCATGTGTCATGTTGAAAAAAGATACATGGGGATGGAAACATACATTATCGTTGGGATCAGTTTTGATTGATGAGAATGGTCTATGAGGAGGAGCCTGTTGCCATTTTAGATAGAGAAAGAAATTCGCAAGCGTGAGGGTCAAGAGAGATTGCATCTATCAAAGTTTCAAGGACAGATCGTACGTTGAAGAGGCCACTTAGGAAGAAGGAAGCAGCATGAGCAGATATGCGGACGAAAATACCAATCTGGTTAAGATTTCAGGTATTACTTTTCGCACTTGTTTTCACTTATCACCAAGTGATGTTCGATGACGAACGAATGGGTATGTTAAATTGGATCATTGTAACGACATGTTTAGTCATTTTGAGCACAAATTTATTCTGAAAAAAACAGGCCAGAAAATGACGGATGCCACGACGGGACCGTCACGGGCGCCAAGACGGACCGTCGTGGAGGTGTCGTTTCAAAACACTTTGGAAAAATCTGAAAAATTGGGGGGTAATGAAAAGTCGACTCTATGAACTTCGTAACGAAAGGGCAGGATGGGGACCGTCACAAGGAGGCTCCAGTGCAAATTTCACTCTCTGACCCACTGTGCGACGAACAGAGGGACGGGGACCGTCGCAAGAGACGGGCCCGTCACGGCTGCGAGTCCCAGGCGGGGTCGGTTAATCCTGATTAATTAAATTTAAGGGGGTTTTGGGACGATTTCCTGCTTTCTTAATTATAAAGTAATGGGTTAAGTTAATAAGCTCATTATGAGGGTTAAAAGGGTAACCTAAGTTATTTAGGAATTATTAGTGCCATCTTTTAAAACTTACTTATATTATAATTAGGGTAAAAGAAAGAGGGTTTGAATAGGAAAATAAAAAGAACAGCAAAAGAGAGAGAGAAATCGATAAGGGAGAGGGAGAACGTAGCTTTGGGAAGATAGCTTGTTTGACGCAATTTCGGTGAAGGGTAGGTTATGGTTTATACACTATCGTAGTAAACTCCTAATAGCGAGATATGTTGTGGTTAGTATGATTAACGGTATTCTATCTGCTTAATTGGGTGGTATGCATGATTGCTCTATATATATATATATGATTGTATAAAATAAGCATGCTGAAGATTGAATCTTAAATCGTTGAGAAAACCTAATCTTTACTTTGTTAATGATGATGCCTTTGTATAAAAACGAAGGCTTAATGAACCGAAAAGGAGTGAGATATAGGGGATCGGGTGCCAACGTTCCGGTACCAGGATAGAATATGAGGATCGGAGTGTCACGTTCCGACACCAGGATAGAATATGAGGATCGGAGTCGAGTGTCACGTTCCGACACCAGGATTAAGTATATGGGATCGGAGTGTCACGTTTCCACACCAGGATAGAATATGAGGATCGGAGTGTCACGTTCCGACCCACCAGGATAGTATATGGATCGAGGTTGGCCAGTTCACCCGGTACCAGGATTGAATATGAGGATCGAGTGTATCACGTTCCTCCACAGGATAGTATATGGATCTGGTGCCACGTGTCCGTACCAGGATTAGAATGCGGAGCGGAGTGTCCACGTACCGGACACGAGAGTAAATAAGATAAGAATCTTGAAAGCTACTATAGACTCCAATCTAAAGGAACATGTTTCCAAATGCGTAGAGAGGAGCGTGAGTCCTCATTGATGTGATGGTGTTGTAAACCAAGGATTATGATAATTGTAAATGATTGCATGCTAGGAATTAGTGATTTTATGATGTTACTCTTGAATATACTGTTTCTATTTGAGTGGCCGGATGCTACCTATCAGTACTTGTGGTTGTACTGACCCCCTACTGTGATGTTTTCCTTTTGTTTATTTGGGAGTTGCAGCAAACTGCGTCATCTTCGAGACCTAAACTAACAGTAGTCAAGCCGTCTTGCACACCGGATCTTCAGGATGAGCTAATGCTTTAGCGTGGACGGATCCCTCCTATTGTCTTGATGCCTTGAAGTTTCGGCATAGACTAGCTTTTATTTGTTTAGATTCTTAGAATACTTAGTTAGTAACTTGATCATAGATGTTCTTGTGGTGATGGACTTCTCAAGTTTTGGGGAATTAATAGAAGTTGAATTTTAGAAGTTATTGAATGTCCTTTTATTTTATGGTTTAAGTCTTCCGCATACTTTATGGTGATATTAAATTGAAATGATAAGGTTTAGATGGGTTGTTCGCTCACTCGGAGGTAAATGTGGGGCAAGTCGGACTCGGTTTTGGGTCGTGACAATGTGTCGTAGTAACCACTCCGATCCCCTAGTTTACGTGTCGGTTCGTAAACCCAACTCCCCATATTCTACGTGTCGGTTCGGTGACACCTGATCCAATTCTAGATGTCGGTTAGTTGAACCACCCGATCTAAGAATTCTTACATGTCGGTTCATGACACCCGGTCCCCACTAATATACGTGTCGGATTCGTGACCCCGCTCCACTAACTCATTCTAAATTAATCAATCCTTCTTTATACCAGAGGGCATCAGCAACCCCATTACTTAGTCATCAAGCCTTCTTTTATACTAATGCATCATACATTAAAAAGGGGTTATCAAAGATTTGGGATTCAATAGTTTCATCATGCTGATTTGATCACAATGTATAATCACATTCATACAAGATACAATAAGCCACAGTAGAAGACTTTAACCCAATACAACCAAAACCACAATCATCGCTATTAAAGAGTTTACTACGAATAGTTAAAAACCATACCTACCCTCCACCAAAGATTGCGATAAACAAGCTATCTCTCAAAATTCCTTGCTATCCTCTTCGTTTCTCTCTCTCTTTACTCTTCTCCCTCTCTTTGTGTCTTTTTCTTTTTCTTATTCAACCTTTTTCTTTTCCCTAATTAGCCTATAATGAGTATAAAAGATGCAATATAACCCACTATTACACTTAAGGTACCTCCTGTTAACCACAAGAATTAGACTTGATTACATTAACCCACCACTTTTATAATTAAAGCAGGCAAGTCCAAAAATGCCACTTAATTTTAATTAACAGAAATCCGGACCCCGTCCGGGATTAGAAAGCCTGGAGGGCCGTCGTGAATGTGGTGGGTGAATCCTGTGAACGGTGCGGTCGTGCCTGCGACGGTCGTCATGTGTCCGTCCAACACGTACAGAGGACTTGATTTTAAATTAAAAATTCCTGTGAACGGGCCGTCGTGCCTGCGGACGGGCCGTCCTCCTGCCATTTCGTCGTTTAAGTTCAGAAGAGAGTCGATCTCAGTACCGGAAATTCTAAATTCTAAGTATTTTGGAACGAGACCCCCACGACGGTCCGTTCGTGCCCATGACGTTTCTCGTGGGGGTCCGTCGGCTCCGCCAGTTTTCCAGAATTAAAAATCTCTACTCCAAACGACTAAACAGGTCGTTACTAAGAGTGGCACAAGCCTATTCCAAGGATTTGCAATTACAATTATAACTCCATTCCAATTCATTCGCCCATAATCATTGACCAATCTTAACATAATCATGTACAATGATTTCATAATAACTGGAACAATGATTAGGCATGAGAACAATAGCATCTCATGCATCTAAACGTCCAATACTCTTTCCATTTATTTTTGTTTTTAGTTATAATAAAATAATAATCATAATAACAAGGTTTAAATTCATTCATTCTAACGTAAAACACCAATTTAGTAGAAAGCAATCAAACTATATTAGCTTTAATATTCACAAGGGAAAGAAATTAGCAACTCAGGAGCAAATTCAGATACGCCTTTGATATACAATCTCATATAAATCTAATATATAGTATCATATTTCCATAAATACTTATTGTAATTTTGGACAGGAAAGGAAAATTTAACATAAAAATTTAAAATCTACGGACAAAACGTGAGCATTAACCATCACAACAACACCCAACCCAATACTCCTTTAACAGTTTCATGTCAACTAAAGTAATATATTTCCCAAAAAAAAATTGCACGGCAAATTATTAAACAAGCTACAAGAAAGGACACCCACAAACAGTTGATCCTTTTAGGCGTGTCTTTTTTCCGCAGTTCACAGAAATAATGCCTTCTTCTCAATTTTTTTTTCCAGATTATGATTATTTTTAACCTAGTTCTTATATAATCAACTTATTAAAGTGATATCAAGTGACCCCTTATAATTTTAATGTTATTTTTCGTTACCAACAACTAAATAAAGTATTAAAACGAACCTACTAATGTCATAATTAAATTATGACTAGTCCAAAATCCAAAAGACTACATCAAAAAAAATTTATTTATGGAAAAACACAGGCTTTAACACTCAAAACGACCAAATGGGTCAGTTACAGATCTATTTGTTATTTCTATCGTAAATAAACTTTTTTTTGTGTTGCTAATATTGATTTTTTACATACTCTGCCTGGTAAACATGTTTTCTATTAAATCTTTCTTTCTTTTGTAGTTAGTTCTTGTCTTTTTCATTATATTTTTTTCTATCAATTTTTGCCTATATAATTTTTTGTTATACTGTTTTTTTTAAAATAACAAAACATATTTGTATTTCAGTTTTTGAAAATTATATTTATCAAATAATTGTCTCCATAGTTACTTGTTGTAGACGTTGTGTAGTTCAATTTATGTATAAGGGTTTTAATTTTTTCCATGTCTTTCGTACTTTTTTATCTATCTTGATTTTGTTATTTAGTTTTCTTACGTGTCCCGCATTATCATTTATATTTTTTTGTACAAAATTTTTAAAAATTTTTACTTAATTTGTTTGGGGGTTCTTTAATAAATTTTATATATAATTATGTTACTTCATTTTGCCAACTTCAAACCTTTTGTTGATGAATCGTTATAATTACTATTCTATTTTATCTATTCATATTGATCTATGTTTCTATAGCTTGTACACAATATATATATTTTTCATTGATCTTGAATATCTCTAGGTCATCATTAAGTCATTTATGTCAAAAAAAATTCATCATAAAAATTATATTGTATATCTAATTTAGTCCAACCTTGAGTCGTTACTCTATTACGTCATATGTACTAACTAATCATAATAAATTCTATTTTATATCTGTATTAAGGACCTTTTAGTTTTAGTTATATAGAGAATTATATTTGTAATTACTTATATCCAGTAGAAGTATTATTCATTTCATATTTTCCACTTTTACTAAAATTTTGTTTCCTCTCCAACCTCTTAAAGTATTATACTTTTTTTATGTAATAATAATGGTTTAATAATCCATATGTATGTCTGGTCACTATTAAGTTTCTTCTTGATAGTTACCGAACAGGCGCTCAACTTTGTTTACTCCCCTAAATGGCCTTCTTGCTATCAGTTTCAACCTTAGGATGGCATAGTCTGGGCACATACCTATTCGAAGAATAATTCTTAGCAAATTTCTAAAGATGGTTATAAGAACATTAATTAAAACTGAAAAAACAATCCTAATCAAACAAGAGATTACAGAAACTAATTTAATAGATTTAGCTTACTCATGAAAATAAATGCATTATACCATACTTGTAGATTGTCATCTCTGGAATTCCATAGCTTATTTTTTGTGAACTAGGGTTTATATACCATTGGGGGTGGAAGCGATAATAGAGAGATGTATGTAGTAGAGAGGAAAGAGGATTTGGATGATTTTATTATGACGGAAAACCCTCTATTTATACTATCAAACTTAAACTTATATTTACACATGGCCTAATTATATTTGGCTACGAGAACCAACAAAAAACTTTACATGACAGTGGCCTTTACCTTTCTTTATGGCCGACACAACTTTTTTACATATATGGCATTCGTTTATATGGACGAGCAAAACAACAAAATAACAATACGATTAATACTTCATAATAAAATATTTACATTTAGGAGAAAACAGAAATATTAATAAAAGCTTGTTTTTAGAGAAGGAATAAGATACGCCTAGTGAAAATATTTAGTAGATGATTAGAATTATCACCCCTTATAGAAACAAAGTGTAATAGAGCAGTTAAAAGGAATCTTAAATATCCCAAAATTAAATTTAAATAAGTGTCAATTATGACAGTAGCATTAACAGATAGAATTATCGAAAATCATTAGTATATATTCGGAACATGTCTGGATAGAGTTAGACCAGGCAGTAAAACTATTTAAAGCAAGATGTAAAAACTTACATATATTAACAACCAAAAACTAAACTAACAGCAAAAAATAAATTTGAATAAAATAAAGATAGCAAATCCTTCGAGAAAACTAATTACTGTAATAACAATAATGACTATAGCTATAAGATATTGACATAGAAGAAGAATTTCCAGAAATTGGAAAAGAAAACTTAAGTACTTACAAGTGTACCAAATAGTTAACAAGAACACCTCATTCAAGAATGAGTACAGCTAAAAGAAAACTATGAAATACCAGCAAAACTTATTAGAAAGGAAGAAGAAAGAAAACCATATCATTATTTAATAACAGGGGAATATAGGACAAAGGAAGAATATAAAAAATTTTGATAAATTACAGGGACAAAGAAGAAAACTACATAACAAGGCGAATTTAAGTATTAGAAGAAGAAAGAAATTATAAAAACAGGACACAGTATGCCTTGGATTTTACCTAGTGATATAGAAAACATAAATGAAGAAAACAACGGAAAAAGACATAATGATAGGAAGGAAAACCCTGAATAATACCAGTTAAAATATACCAAGGAAAATCGCTATTACATTAGGTATAAAATGGTTAGAACACGTTAAAACCGTAACAATATAGAAAATAAACAATTAACAATAACTTGTAAAAATAAGAAACATAAATTTAAAAAGAACAAAATGAATAATAAAAAATATTTCTCTTGACAAAATTATTGTAGAAGGATATCAACACAGCAGTATTATACCCCTATGAAGATAGCAGAGCGAAGGCGATTATATGTAACATAATTGTCTACCAGAAGATAAATGGGAAAAAATTAAAAACACCTATGGTAATAACATGATTTAAGAATGAAGGACAGTATGATTAAATACAAAGAAAAAAATATTAAAATACAAATATGGAATAAAATATTAACAATAGAAGAAATGATACAATTTGAATTTACGACAAAAGACATGTTATTGGAATTGCCATGTTAGATAAGATTTTTAATCCAATGGTAATAACAGAAAACATTGGTGTTACTGACACCAGCGGAAAAATGTATGTAACGACATGTTTAAGTCGTTTGAGCAGTAGACGTTTATTTCGTGTCAATAATGTCTGGGGCGTAGGATCCACGACGGACCGTCATTGGGCGGACGGGACTGGCGAGGGTGTCTCGTTCCCAAACACTTAGACCCTGAGAATTTGAGTACGGGATCGAACTGCTACAGATCCCCCCCCACCTATCGCAATTCCTCCGTTGAACGTCACGCGGAATTGAAAGGGCGGACCGCGTGGCACGACGGACATACGATCTTTCCACACAATTAACTCTTCTGAACTTTGTGATGGGCATGGCAGTACGGACCGTCACAGTCGTGTGACGGACAGTAACAGGCTGCGTAAACCCTGACTGGGGTCGGCTTTCTTATTAAAAGTTTAAAGGGCGTTTTGGACATTAATTCTTATAATTATAAAAGTTAGTGGATTAATGTTAATAACAATACTTGGGGGTTTTAAAGGAGAGATAACCTCTGCTTGAACAAAAAGTGGTTATTTTTATATCTTTACACTTAAGTATAGAACCATTAGGGTAAAGAAAAAAAGGGTTTGAATAAGAAAACTAGAAAGAAGAGAGGGGGAACGATATGAGCGAAAGAATTGAGATAGAACGAAGAGGAAAAGAGGGGGGAAAAACAAGACTTGAGGAGTACAACTTGCTGATAACTATATTCGGGGAGGTAGGTTATGGTTTTATGCTAGTTCATAGTAAACTCTTAATAGCGAAAGATATATGTCAGACCCAACCCAAAATGAGCCGTAGTGGCACCCCACAATTATCCTTACTCTGTGAGCGAACCAACAAATCTAAACCCCAAAGGTTCAACCAAAATAAATAATATAATGCGGAAGACTTAAAACTCATTGAAGAAATCAATTAAAGAAACTTGTAAAATTTCAATACTTATCATCCCCCCAAAATCTGGAAGTCATCACCACAAGAACATTATCCTCAATTCTAATATAAGAGTATCTAAAGGAAGCTTAAAAAGTAAAAAAGCTAGTCCATGTCGGGGGGAACTTCAAGGCATCAAGACATGAAGAAGATGATCCAGTCCAAGCTAGAAGCATTAAGCTCACCCTGAAGATCCGCGTGTGAAGACTGGCTAGAGTTGCGGTTGAGTGGAAGAGATGGTAGTTTGATGAACCTACAAATAATAAAGAATACCATTACAAGTTAGGGTTCAGTACAAAACACGATAAGTATGAGTAGGTATCTGGCCAACTCAAATTAGAAGGAAAACAGTTTATACCAGTTCATAATAAAATGAACTATTATTTTTAACATGAGCAAAAACAAACAAGTTACTTGTATCATTAATAAAGTACTCCACAAGTACCACTCATCAGGGCTCAGAGCCTCATATACCATTACCCATTTGGAAAATAGGTTCATTAATTTGAGATATTATAATGTTTCAAGATTCATTCTCTTCTATCTTGTTTGTGGAAACGTGACACTCGATCTCATCATACTATTCCTGTGTCGGGAACGTGACACTGCCAATCCTCATCATGCTATCATGGTGTCGGAAGTCACACTCCGATCCTCATCATACTACCTAGTTGTCGCTACTCCTATAACTGACCCACAATCCATATCTATCTGGGGTCGTAAACGTGACACCCGGGGCATCCTTATTCATCTGGTGTTGGCAAGTGACATAGGATCATCATTATAATATCCTGGTAGTGTGTCGGACACCGTGACACACGATCCATATTCTATCCTGTTTGTGTCGGAACGTGACACCGATCTCTCATACTACCCTGGTTCCGGACGTGACACCCGATCCTCCTAACCTCATTATTTTAGTTCATAAGCCTGTTTTTATTACTAAAGGCATCAGCAGAAACAAGAGGGTTTTCAGATTAGGATTCAATGGCACCTCATAATGCTAGTGATCATCACCCAATTATATCTAACACATCATGCATACACCACAATTAAGCATATAGAAGGGTTTACATAACTACCAAAACATATCATTCGGCTATCAAGAGTTTACTATGAAATCGCATAAACATACCTACCTCCACGAAGATCGTGACAAGAAGCTAATCTTCAAGTTTTGCTTTCCTTTCGTTCTCTCTTACTCCTCTCGCTCAATTTCTCCCTCTCTCTCTGTTCTTTCTATTTTTCTTATTCAAAACCCTTTTTCTTTTACCCTAATTAGCATATAATTAAGTATAAAAGGATAAAATACCCCACTACTGTTTCAAGGTTCTCCCTGTAACCCCACGTAATTAAAATTCGTACACATTAAACCACTAACATTATAATTATAAGAAGGAATCGTCCAAAAAACGCCCCTTTAAAATATTTAACAGACTCCAACCAGTCAGGGTCACGCAAGCCTGTTGACGGCGTAGTAGTTGCCTGCGACAGTCCGTCCTGCTGCTCTGTCACAAAGTTTCAGAGGACTCCGATTCATTAAAGAGTTTGGAGGCCCTTCAAGCTTGAGACGGTGCATCCTGCCATCCGTCGGCGTTCAGATAGTGATATCAGACCCAAATTTTCAGATTTCTAAGTTGTTTTGGAACGAGACCCCCCCCGATGGTCCGTCGTGCCTATGGAAGGTCCGTCGTGGGATCCGCGACTTCAGCCAGTTTTCAAGAAATTAAAAATCTGCTGCTCAAACGGACCTAAAACAGGTCAGTACAATATGTATTTTGTAGTATGTAAAGTATTTATATGTTATGTATGTTCATGATGTGATTATTTAATTAAATGGGTTGGAAAGATGTGGTTGTGAAGGGGCTTAAACCTAAACCCTCTCCTGTTAATGATGATGTTTGGTATATTATAAAAGAAGGCTTGATGAACTAAAAGAATGAGGTGGTTAATCGATCGGGGTAAACGTGCCGACACAGGATAGTAGGAGTGGATCGTGTGTCACGTTCCGGACACTAGGATAGTAGTTAGTGGGATGGGTGTCACGTTCCGACACGGGGATAGTAGTAGTTGGATCGGGGTGTCACGTTCCAACACCATGATAGTAAAAAAAAAGAATAAATCTTGATAATGTTAATAATTCAGATTAAAGAACCTATTTTTTCAAATGATATGGTGTGGAGGCCATTGAGTCCTCATAGTTGTTCTTGGTGGTGGCCATATGGTTATGTACTTGTTGTTGTTATCTGTTGAGATGGTATTCGTTTATGTTACTATCTTGATATTATATTGCTTCTTTTGGGTTGGCCGATGATACATTCAGTACGTGTGCCTCGTACTGACCACCTAGTTGTAGTTTCTTTCTTGGTATTTGCGGATACAGCAAAACGTTTTGCCATGACTTCGATGAACAGCAACTCTAGCCAGACTCAGCATAAATCAGATATCGAGTGAGAATTGTTCCTAGCTCGGGATGGATTCTTTCCTTCGCGTCTTGATGTCTTAAGTTCAGACATGGACATCTATTTTAATTATTTTAGTTTCTTAGAACTCTTAGATGTAGTAATTTGAGATAGATTCTGGTAATTATGACTTTGTTTTTTGGGGGGAGGTAGTATGATAAACCTTTAAGAAGTTTTTAATTGATTTTGTTAATGAGTTTTACAGTCTTCCGCCTTATTTCTGTTTATTATGGTTGAAATGTGGGGAGTCGATTTGTTGGTTCGCTCAAATAGGAGAGTAAATGTGGGGTGCCAATCGCGGCTTGGTTTGGGTCGTGACAAATTGTATCAGAGAATAGGTTCGTTTGTCTTATCACACAAGACCGAGTCTAGTAGAGGTCTTGAGGAATGGTAGGGGGTTACGGGGGGCCTTTTACTTCTCTTTGAAAGGCGATAGGAATTAGGAACAAAATTCGTTCCTTATTCTTTCGTTCTCTTACTTGGATCCAATCTGGTATCTAGTGAACAATTGGTATCTTGACCATCTTCACTTTATTTGCAGATGGTTAGAAACGAGAGCAACAACTGCGCCAACACCAAAACACCGGCAAGACAGATGCGCGAGCCAGCCACTGGGGGCTGTAGCTCGAAGAGGAGCCGTGGCAAAGCGGCCGTGGGAGATGGTCGTGGGTGAGGCGTTTCTCTAGAGGAAGAGGACAAGAACCGGCCCATCTATTACTAGCGCGGTGAATCACTCCACCAACTGAAGAGTGGTAGTAGAGAGGTGAGGGAAGGGGAGAATGAGCAAGTGCGAATAGAGAATTACCACTCCAACATACCCCAGAGATGATTATCAGGTTATTGCTTATATTAGAGGGTTATCTGATCAGGGCTGACACACTCCAGTGTTTTCTGCAACAGAACTAAGGTTCCGGGAAGTACAACATGAAGCTGCTGTGCTCCCCGCAAGTGAAATATGATCCAGGATCAAACCATAATAAGCCATGCAAGGACAGAACAAACAGAGTAACATGTGTAACAACATCAGAAGTTAGCTTCAGAATCACAGGACCAAAAGAGTACCTGTGATAACAGGCATTAGATGTCTCGCTTAGACCTCCCGGGGAAAAGAATAAACAATGGGCCACCTCATCACCCCTCGTCATCCATTGCACCTACGATGTTGCGCTGCTGTAGTTCCAACTTGCCCGCCACCCCGACTGAATTGGTGGACCACCTAAACTTAGCCAATCTAGTCCCTCCAGAATAGAGGCCGGTACAGGACCAACTATACCTCTAATCTGGGGGGTCTTTAACTCTGTTTTTGACAATATTTCCTCATATGTCCAGCCTCTCCACATCCATAACAATTCCTGGAGTCAAGATAGGTCTCTGTGAAAATGATGAAGTCTGGGGATAACCTCAAAACTCAGAAAAATGTTGACTGGTCTGTGATGGACCCCTAGCTGAAGTCTGCAATGAAGACTTAATACGACGGGCTGGGTAACCTCCTGAACTCTTCTCTTTGGAGTAATAGACACTAAACTCACCTCCCTTACGTAACTTCTTAAATGTCGACGCCATGGTGAAGTCGTCTGGCTTCACCCCCTCTACCTGTATCACAAAATCAACCACTTCCTAAAAGGATTTTGCTGCAGCAGCTACCTGTAAGGCTGGGATCTGCAAATCTGACCTCAATCCTTTCACAAAGCGGTGAATCTGCTCTTGTGGACTGTAGCAAAGCTGACTGACATACCTGGATAGTGCACAAAATTTGTCCTCATAAGCAACAACAAACATCCTTCCTTGCTCTAGGCTCCGGAACTCATCTCTCCTCCTATCCCTCCGGGGTATATACTTCTCTATTAATAAGCTAGAAAATGATACAAAAGTCATAGATGGTGCCTGTGGTGGTTGACACTAAACATACGACCGCCACCAACATGTGTCATCCCCTGATGAAAATAATAGGTCACAAAACTCAACAGATCATTTCTTCTATGTCCATCTTATGTAGCAGGCTCAGGACAATCAACTAGAAAGAAAATCATAGGCATCTAAGATTCAGCACCTTGGAGACTGGAGGCTTTCCACTTTAAGAACTTAATGATGAAAATTTCATGTTGATCACCTGTCATTACTAGACCCGTGTAGTGAATCCATGCGGGAGCCATAGGCAGCTGATGTTGTCCCACCCTGTGAACCAAGTGGGGTGGTGGTGTAGAAAGAAAACACTGGAAGGTGTCTGGCCCCTGATCAGATAACCCGATAAGATATAGTAAAGAACCAGATTAATATCTCTTGGGTTAGGCTGGGGGTGGTACTTCCTTATCTCAACTTGCTCTCTCCCCTTCGTCACCCTCTCTCACTACCTCATCAGTCGGTGGAGGCAAAGTCAATACTCTATTCCTAGTTGGACTGGTGTCTGTTTGTACTCTTGGGGCGCCTCTAGTGGGAATCCTCTGCGAACTCTACCACGACCTCTGACACTCTCCCTCCTCGAATCAGCCCAATGGTTGGCTCAGACGCACCCTGTCTTGCGGTGGTGTTAGGGTTGAGCACAGTAGTTGTTTGCTCTAGTTCCTAACATCTGCCGAAAATAAGTGAGGATGCAGATACCAATTTGTATCCACCTAGATACCCGTTGTATCCAAGTATAGCACGAACGAAGAAGGAATGAGTTTTCCTAAAATTCCCTAGCCGCTCGAAGAAAAGTAAAGCGCGTTCCCCATACCGCCTCAAGACTTATAGACTTGTTTCCTTGTGTGATGAGACCAACGAACCAACATCTGATTCCAATTTCTCACGACCCAAAATGAGTCGTGACTGGCACACACTTAACCTACAGTTTGAGCGAAAAACAAATCTAAACCCCAACATTACCAATAGTTCCAATATGAATAACAAAAAATATTGCGGAAAGACCAAAACTTATTAAGTAACCAATTGAATAAGCTTCTAAAGTTTAACACTTATTATCCCCAAAATCTGAGAGTCATCACATCAAGAACATCTATCCTTAAATTACAAAGTCTATGAGTGGCTCTCCCTCATAATAAAATCATCCCTTTCCGCTACGTCTCTCTCTCTCACTCTTAATTCCGCTTCCACTAAAATTGGTATCAGAGCAGTCAGGTTTAGCCTACTGTGATGGCTTAGCTATGCATGTGAATCTCCTATGCGAAAGTCACGGTGTTACATCCTTGCACATGTTTCCCTCGGAGTAAAAAGTACCTTTGGCATGAGCCAGGTAATATAGCTGAGGGGCCAAGATGATGGCGATATTGGTATCTTTAGAAAGTTTGATACATAAATATTATGCGAATAGGTATGCCCAGACTATGCCATCCTAAGGTTGAAACCGATAGGCAAGAAGGCCGTTTAGGGGAGTAAACAGAGTTGAGGCGCTTTTAGGGTAACTGATCAAAGAAGAAAACTCTAGTAGTGACAAGACGAGATGATTATTAAACCTTTTTTATAAATAAAAATAAGAAAATTTATAAGAGGTTGGAAGAATATAATTTAGGAAAAAGGAAAATGATTTAAATGAATTCTTATAACTTGATGATGATATATTAATGATAAGATATTAAATACTCTCCTAATAATGAAAAAATTGAATACTTATAAAAAAGACATTTAAATTTATATAAAGTATTTAACATATCAGCAATAGAAGTAACAACTCAAGGTTTGGGCTGAATTAGTTATACAAGATGATTTTTATAATAATAATTTGAGAGAGATTTATATGATGATCTAGAAGTATTCATAGATGAATGAATAATTTACATTACTTACAATATTGGAAAAAAAAAACAAAAGAAAACATAGATAACTTTTGAAAAAATTATTAATTGAAAATTGGTATATGTATCTAAGAACTCGCAAAAAAAAAATGAAATATTTAGAATTACATACAACAACGCAAATGAAATACAACAATTAGATCTACGTTAAAAAAAGGAATATATATGAAAAAATATTTGCTATTAAAAAAAACATGAAGAAATAATACAACACCAAGTAATGTAACTAAAATAACAAAAACTTAAAATAAGAAAGAAAGTGCAAAACAAAAAAAAAAATATGAAAAAAGTTTTTTATAAAACCCTTATTACATAGTATGAACTATCACAACTTACTAAAAAAAAGTAATGATGAGAAAAATCCTTTGATAACACATTAATTTCCAAAAACAATATAAATATGTTTGTATTTGAAAAAATGATTATGAAAAAAAAAGAAATAATATAAGCACAACTGGTAGAAAAAATAGGTGAAAAAAAGACAAGAACTACAAACGTAGGGGAAAGAAAGATTTTAAAAGAAAAATTATTATGTTAGCATGAAGTATGTAAAAAAATCAATATAGCGCAAAGAAAAATTATATTTATGTTAGAAATACAAATCGATTGCCTTGTAATATAGGTACACAACATAATATAATTTACAAAATTATAATGAATAAAGGAGAATTGCAGTGGCCGAAAAGACATAGAAATGTTAGAAATCCAAAAAATACAAATAGATTGCCTTGATACAGGTTACAAAAATATAAGTTACAAATATAATGAAAAAAAGAAGAATTGCAGTGGACGAAAAGACATAGAAAATCAAGATGGATTAAACAAAAAAATAATATTTTCCAAATTTAGATCGAAAGATATAAAAAAATAGGAAATAACTTATATTAATGTTTAGAAAAAGAAGTAAAAAACAATTAGAAAAGATAAGAATTTGAATTACTAATGAGATAAATGGAGATGAAAACAAAAAAATAAATGAAAATCTTGAAAAGAGATAAAATAGACATAGCAAAATTAATCCATACATAAATGATCCCCCCAAAATAATAAAATAAGTGATATAAGTGAAACATACAAAGAAAATTTGAAACAAGTAAATAAGCCGAATGTAACGGACCTGGTTAGTCGTTTTGAGCAGCCAGATTTTATTGCTGGAAAAAAAATGGCTGAGGCGAGACGGATCCACATGATGAACCGTAATAGGCACGACGAACTTCGAGTGGGGGGTTCTCGTTCCAAAAACACTACTTAAAATTTAGAAATGGGATAATGAGATGAACTCGCTGAAAGTCACAACGGGTGGTGGAGGACGGACCGTCTCAGGCATGACGGCCTCCAGACTCTTAATGAATTGGAGTCTCTGAAACTTGTTACGGGAAGCAGGCGGAGGACCGTCGCCGGCACGACGGGCCGGGCACAGGATGCGTGACCTTGACGCTTTTGGTCGGATTTTGTTAAGTTTTTAGAAGGGCGTTTGGAAAGTTTCATTCTTATATAATTATAAAGTAATGATTAATATTAATAATTCAATTACTTGGGAGTTAAAGGAAGACAACCCTAAAATAAAACGTGGGTTATTATACATCTTTTATACTTAATTATATACTAATTAGGGTTAAAAGAAAGAGGGTTTTGGAATAAGAAAAATAGAAAGAACAAGAGAGGGAAAAGATCGAGGAAGAGGGAAACGAAGAGGATAGCAAAGATTTTGAGGATTTGCTGAGCTGTCACGAAAATCTTCGGTGGGGGTAGGTTATGGTTTATGCTATTCATAGGTAAACTCTTAATAGCGGATGTTATGTAGTGGGGTAGTATTGTAAACCCTTCTAGATGCGTAAGTGTATACTGTATGAATGTTGATTACATAAGGTGATAAAATAAGCATGATGAAGCTATTGAATCCTAAATCTTCAAAAAAAAACCCTTAATTCTGCCTTGTTAATGAGATTGATGATGGACTTGGTATAAAAGAAGGCTTGATGAAATAAAGTGAGGACAGTAGTGGAACGGGGGGTGTCCACAAACGACACGTAGAATTCGGGGGATCGTGCTGTCAGAACCGACAGTAGAATAGGGCATCGGGGTGTCACGAACGGACACGTAGAATTAGGGGGGACGGGTAGGGAGAAAAGGGTGTCACGAACAAAAAGTTAGAATGTTGGGGATAGGATAGCGAGTGTCACGTCTCCAGACACCAAATCGTAATGGAGCGGAGTAGTGTAGTACCGACATGAGAGAAATAAACCCATAAGAATCTTCAAGACGTTAGTTAATATAATCAATCTAATGAAAACCTAATCCCAAATGGTAATGGAATTGAGGTTGAGTCCTCTATGGGCAAACTTGCGGTGCTTATTAGATTATAGAACTGTTTTTGCTACATGTTGAGTATGGTAGTTGAGTTATGTCTTATTTGAATATATTATTTCTATTTGGTTGGATTGAATATACCTTACTCAGGACTTGTGGTTTGTACTGACCCTACTTGTATATTCTCTCTTTTGTCATTTGTATCGAGTGCGCAAACGTGCATCGTCTTCAAACTAGCCGCCAACTCTAGCAAAGTCTTCATTCAAGCCAGATTTCAGGGTGAGCTATTCTTCTAGCTTGGACTGGATCTTCCTCGTCATGTCTTGATGCTTTTGAGATTCGGAAATGGACTAGCTTTGTACTTATTTTAGCTTCTAGATACTCTTAGATTATGTAATGTTGAGGATTAGGATGTTTTGTGATGATGACTTCCATGTATTGGGAATATAGTATTGAGTTTTTATAAGTTATTTAATCGATTTTCAAATGAGTTTTAAGTCTTCCGCATTATGATTTTTTATTATGGTTGAAACGTTGGGAATTGGGATGGGTTGGTTCGGCTCACTAGTTATGATAATGTGGGTGCCAGTCGCGTCCCGGTTGTGGGTCGTGACACCGAAAAATAGAAATAAAACACGGGGAGATATTTAATCGAACTAAGCCACATCAATCGTTAAAAACCCCGGATAATAGTCATTAGAAACAAGTATAGATGGAACAACCAACAATTATACAAAAAAATTATGAATAATCAGATAGAACGAACTCAATAGGGAATAAAAATATTAATAAAAAATTGGACACCTAAACAATAACTGAACAATTATATTTCTTGGATTCTAGTTGTGTTACGGATATTAATATTAGCAATATCACTATGGAGGTAGTTTGAAATATATATAAAACAACTAATTGATAACAAAATAACAAAAAAAGAAACGCCGCGAAATATTTAGAAAGAACATTTGTTGGAACAAACACAATCTTATAGAAAAGTTACCCCCAGGAATACTAAGTAACACTTAGAAGGGTTAAGAAAAATAGATGGATCTCCATCACCAACAAATATAGATAAAATATACTAGATTAAATATGAATTAGCAGAAGAAATGAAATTTATGGCCTATGACCACAGAAATAAAAGAAACAAAAATAGATAAAAAAGGAATAAATAGACAACTTTATGAAAAATTAGCACTATGTAAAAGTGTTATGTAGAAGAATACCACATGTGCATTTAAAAAGAATATTATTACAAAGGCAAAGATAATTAAGATAAATGAAGCAAAAATAAAATAAGACAAAAATATTGTACTAAACTACACTGGAACCATTTAGGACAAAAAATATTAAAGATTGGAAACAATGAAGGAATGAAACACGATAACTTAGGAGATAGAATAATTTACATCAATTGTTTATTACAACTATGTGAAAAACAAAAAGAAAAAATAACAAAATGGAAAAGTATTAATTAAGAATTTAAGCCTGTTGAAAGAAAAAACAGCACCACAGTTTGGATGACAAATAATATTATAAAAATAAAAAAGCAAAAACCTAAAAAGATATAAAAAATTATACAAAAACTAAACACTAGGTATAAATATTAAAAAACCAGATGAAGTTATTAGTAAAAAATTATTTAAATATAAAGACCATATAGACCAAAACGAAAATTATTCCCAATGTATTGTATTAATTGCGGAAAGATAGGACACTAGCTAAAGACTCAAGCTACCTAAGGATCCAAAAGGAAAACAAATTGCAGAAAAATTTGGATAATGATGATATATGGCAAATAGAATAGATAGACTATGATTAAGAGGCAAATGATTAGTATATATGAAGTATCAGATATAGAATTTGAAAAATGAAAGATGAAATATTGATATAGATGTAATGGCGAAGTAATTTAATGTCTGAAAGATGATATAAAAATCATATCTAAAGAAGAATATCAAAATGAAGAATTATCAATACAAAGAATATTTCAATTTGATAATTATTTTCTTCTTTGGCAAGGTTATTGTTAATTGTTGGTTTTCTATATTGTATGGTTTAATTTTTCTAAACCATTTATAATGATAATCTCTTGTTATTATATTATGTATCATGTTTTAATATTTATAATAAGCATCTTAGCCAGTTGCTACAGGAAATATTCTGCGATAGGTATGCCCAGACTATGCCATCCTAAGGTTGAATGAAACTGATTAGGCAAGACGGACCGTTTAGGGGAGTAAAGAGAGTTGAAGCGTTTGTTAGGGTAACATGATCGAAGAAGGAAAGAAAGAAAACTGTGAATAGGGACAAACGAGGATGATTATTAAACAATTAGTATTATATAATAAATAAGTATTAATTTATAAGAGTTGAAGGAATAAAAATTAGTGAAAACGAAAATAATTAAATGAATTCTTACTACTGGATGATGTTGATATTATTATAACATATAATACTCCATATATTGAAAAATCTGAATATTTGAGATACGAAGAATAATTTATATAAGAATATTAACATATGAGGTAATCGAAGTAAACAACTCAAGGTGGGGCTTGAATATTAGTTGTTATACAAATGATTTTTATAATAATAATTGGACATAGATTATTAGATGATCTAGAATTATTCATAGATCAATGATAAATTACATGTACTTACAATATAGGAAAAAAAACTAAAGGAAAACATAGATCAACTTGAAAAATTATTAATTGAAAATTTGTAATGTATCTAAAAACTGGAGGAGGGAAAATGAATATTTAAAAATATTGCAAACAACCAAATGAAAACAACAATGAGATCTTACTTCAAAAAAGACTATTATGAAAAAATATTTTATTCTTAAAAAACATGAAGAATAATACAACCACCAAGTAAAGCACTAAATAACAAAAGTAAAATAGAAAAGAAAAGTGCAAAAAAAAAAAATTGGAAAAAGTTAAAACCCTATACATAGAATATGAACCATCACAACTTACTAAAACAAGTAATGTAGACAAATCTTTTGATAAACTAAACATGAAAAATAGAATTAAATATGTTGGTTATTGATGAAAAATGATAGAAACAAGAAATATATAAGCACAACTGACAGAAAAAAAAAAAAAAATAGGTTTGAAAAAAGACAAGAACTAACATGAGAATGATCAAAGAAAATACGAAGCAGGAGTAGAAAAAATCCATATATTAGCACAAAGAAAAAGTATAGATGTAATAAATACAAATAGATTTCCTGGTAAAAAATTGTCACGACCAAAAATGGGTGTGATGACACAGTCTTATCCCACCAAGACAAGTCAGCCTAAAAACCCTAATTATCTAACCACAAGTGCGGACGGTAATGACAATCAACAACAATTCTATAAAAAAAATCAAAAGTCATATAATCAATCCCCAAACCAGGTGTCCGTGCACAAGCCTCTAATGATAAAATATTAGAATTGAAACAAAATAGATGTCTGAAATGAAGTGGTCTTCAAGAAAAACAAAAATCATTAAACTTGAGTAGGAAAGTTCGCTGAGATGACAAGCAGCTACCTCCACAAATCCTCCACAAGGATGTGCCTCGAAACGAAGAGAATGGAAGTATCACAAAAAATTCGGTCTCGTAACCTACAAAAATTTTTTAGATAGAAGCAGGGGGAGTACAAAAAACCACGCTGGTGGGGTACCCAACAACACCGTCTAAAACACAAGTTAAGTGAAACAAAATACGGGTATTTTTAACACCCATCTAGACCTCCACGCTACAGCCTCCCCTAACAGTTTACAGTTTACCAAACACACAACTCATAACCAACTCTATCAGTTTACACATTCTCAAATAACAACTCAATATTCAACAGTCACAAGCTTCACAGAAAACACTCACAAGATCCGCAAAAACACGTGTCAAGTCATCAATAATAAATGGCAATGCCAATAGATGCAACTTGTCAAATATAGTGAGCAGTCTTTCTTAACCGAGACCACACCCGCTGTCTCTTAGTTCGGGAACCCTATGGGGGACATATCTGTCCATGCATTTGTCGCGGCGCGCAAACACGAACCTCGATAATAGGAACCACCTTCACGGCGCGGATACATCCTCAAATATGACACCATCTCGGTGTAGCCGATACGACCCCGAAATGGTTACATCCTCCTACACAACCATGTCTCAGATACACTGAAAATGACATGCTCAATAAAATGAGGAGATAACCATTTGATACCAAGCGCAATTTACAACACGGAATACAACAACAACAAATAAGCAAACAGGTCTCCAAATCATTCTAAACATCACAACAAGAAGGTACACGAATTCCAGACGATCTTAAACAGAGTTTAGACATCCACTTGCCTAATCACTCGAATATCATCTGGGACTGTGAGCCTTCCCTTCCGTGAGCTTCCAAATCGATTGCAATCATTTCAAGTATATATATTCACAATAAGGTTTCCGGACTAAACAACACTCACAATTTTGTGTGTTAACTCTTGACTTTAAAATTTTCACCCCAAATTTATTAATCAAGTTCGTACTTCTTGATGCCAACGAACATTTTTCAACTATATATTTTCACAAAATTCCCAAGTCTAGGTTAGCACTTTGGTTTTCAATACCAACTCTAATATCACCAATAATTAATTATCTCTCTTAGTATAACAACCACTCAAATTATAATATGCAACAATGTAAGGATATTCTATAAAATTACCCTCCATACTTCCATCTAGTCAAAGGGCTTATCAGTAGAGGGTCACCTCCTGCTACATCTCAAACTTTACAAAATACAAATTTTTACATATATTTCCTTCCAATCACTTCCAACAACCCCAATTTAAAATATCTTAGTTTATAATGTAAACATAAGAAAAACAAAAAATAAAAATAAAAAATGAAAATCATGGGTTTACGAATTAATTTTTTTTTTGCAGATTTTTACTATCTGCATCGAAACTTTCCAAAAATAATGTTATGATATATCGTGGCAATATCATCCAATGATAGTTATGGTTAGTATTGTTTTTAACAACAATTAAAAATATTATAAATACTTAAAATTGTAAAGATTTGATTAATACTTACTCTTTCTCTTTCTACCTCACCATAAATGCCTATGCTATATATGATATATCATAATAATGTTGAAAGTAGCAATTCAATAGCAACATTAAATGCACTCGTCCAATGTCGCCCACCACAAGAAGTCCTCTTTTTCCCTATTTTTTTATTTTTGTTAAGAGTACTAAAAGTGATGTTTTACCTCACATATGTATTAAATTAGGTTACAAGGTTATAGGGTGTTAAATAAATATCCCACTTTATCCCGTAAAAACTATTGATGAATTAACTTAAGTAAACAAAATATTCAAAAATTCTAAAGAGGAGTTTGGGTCATACTTATCCACCACTAAAAGTCATGTTCGTCCTCGAACCATAAGGTGAAAGAAAGTACCTGATGAACTTCAATAAAAAGGTTGTAGTAGATATCTAGCAAACATGTTCATTCTCCAGTCCTCCAAAGTTGCCTCTCCCGCAGATTCGGTGTTTCCATTGCACTTTCACAAAAAGCAATCACTTGGTCCTAAGCTTCCGGAACCTTCCGATCCAAAAATAGCATAGACCTCCTTCAAATGTTGAAGTCTGGACTTACTCCACAGAGTAAAGGGAAAGCCACATTGAGAGTCATCCGGAACCCCAAACTTTCGAAGATAGAGACATGGAACAACCCGCCCCCGATGGACCTGCCGACAAATAGCCGGCAAGGGGCCCCCAAACTTATAGGCCACCTCCCACTCGGCTCCAAAAGCTCACAAAGGATAATAACCTAGGGCTAGATTGCCCTTATTTCAAAACCTCATTACACCCTTCATGGTTAAGACTTGAATCTATAAGCAAGTCTGTATCCAAAGATTCCATATCCGCCCAATCAAACCAACCAATCGGAGACCTACACCGTCTTACATACAACGCCTCAAATAGGGCCATCTAGATACTAGAGTGATAACTGTTATTATAGGCAAACTCCGCTAATGGTACATGTTGATCCCATCTAGCACCAAAATCAATCACACACGCTCGAAGCATATTTTCCAATACCTGAATGGTCCGCTCAGATTGACCATCTGTCTGAGGGTGAAATGCGGTACTCATATCTAACTGAGTACCCAAACTATGTTGTAATGCCTTCCAAAAATGAGAAGTAAATAGTGAACCCAGATCCGATATGATAGAAATTAGAACTCCATGTAGTCGCACAATCTGACTGATATATAGCTCGGCTAACTTCTCTGTTGTATACTTCACCCGAACCAGAATAAAGTGGGCAAACTTGGTCAGCCTATCAACAATAACCCAAATGGAGTCATAATCACTCGCTGTGGTAGGAAAACCCACATCAATGTCCATAGTAATCCGCTCCCACTTCGAAGTAGGAATAGGAATCCTCTAAGATACACCCCCGGGCCACTGGTGCTAACACTTGACCTTTTGGCAAGTCAAACATATCGAACAAAGTATGTAATATCTCTCTTCATTCCACACCACCAGTAATGCTGACTTAGATCATGATACATCTTCGCCTCTCCCGGATGGATGGAATACCGAGAACAATGGGCCACCTCAAGGATCAATCTAATCAAATTACCTATCTTGGGCACACAAATCCTGCCTCCAATCCTCAAGACACCATCAGAATCAAGGACAACCTCCTTATCTTCCCCTCTTAATACTTTGTCTCGAATGAGACATAACTTTTCATCATTAAGCTGGTGTGCACGGATCTGCTCGACTAAAGAAGATCGAGCCTCAATAAAAGCAATCATTCCATCACTTTCCTTTGAGATGTGCAATTGGACAAGACTGTTAGCTAACAATTGAACATCTCTAGCCAATGGTCTCTCCTCAACACTAAGATATGCAAGACTCCCCATGTTATGAGTCTTCCTACTCAAAGCATCGGCCACAACATTTGCCTTCCCCGGATGATACAGAATGGTCACATCATAGTCCTTCAACAACTCAAACCATCTTCACTGCCTCAAGTTCAAATCTCTCTAGCTAAAGGTATACTGAAGACTCCAATGATCAGTGAAGATCTCACAATGCACTCCATACAAATAATGACGCCATAACTTACGTACAAATACCACAGCCACCAACTCCAGATCATGAGTAGGGTAGTTATTCTCATGGGACTTCAATTTCCTAGAAGCATAAGTAATCACTTTCCCCTTCTGCATCAACACACCACCGTAGAGTTCAACACATGAGCTGAGTCAACAAGGTCTTGAGTTTTTGAGCTCTTCTCACACTCATAAGACTAATTAAAAGCCATTCCTAGGAGTGGTCAAATCTGTTAATGGAGTGCAAATTAGTAGAGAACTCTGAACAAATCATTGATAATAGCCGCCAATCCCACAAAACTCCGATCTCAGGGTGAAGTAGGTCGAGGTCCAGTCTCTAACGGACCTCAATTTGGGACGGAATATAACCCTAATACCCTCCTGAACCACGTGTCCCAAGAATGTACAGAAGATCCAAAACTCACAATTTGAGGAACTGTCATACAAATTCTCTTCTCACCACCTCTGAAACAATCCTCATGTGTCAGGACATGGTCTTCTCAGTCTTACGTTAAACCAAGATGTCATCGATGTGAAAACAATCACAAAAAGAATTCAAGGTCTGTGTGTGGTTTCGAAACACACTTTTTTTTTTTTTTTTGCATTCATCAAATTCATGGAATGTAAAGGGGCATTAGTAATCCGAGGACATCACTACAAAACTCATAATGCCCATACAGGTACGAAAAGTGGTCTTAGGGCTATTTGATGCCGTAATTCTCAACTGATGATACAAGACCTCAAATCAATCTTAGAGAACAATGATGCTACCTTAATTGATCAAAAAGAATCAATATGAGAAAAGAGGATTACTATTCTTCACTGTTACTTGTTCAACTGTCTGTAATAAATACAACATCCTCATAGTCCATCCTTTTTCTTCAAAAACACATAACAGGGGCACCCCAGGTGGACACACTAGGGAGAATAAAACCTTACTCAATAAATCTGCAACTTATCCTCAAACAATTCTTTTTTTTTTCCAACTCTGCTTGAGCCATGCGGTTGGAGGCATAGAAATAGGCTTAGTGCCAGGATCCAAATAAATAGCAAAATTGATATCCCTATCGGGAGGAACAACTGTGGAAGATAGAAGGAACTTTACATCGGGAAACTACTGAACCACGGGGAACAGAGTCCAGGGAGGTGGTTCAACACTAGTTATCCCGAATAAAAGCCTAATAGACACAAACACCACCTCTCACCAGTCTCGATCACGGATAAAAGAGATTGACCTTGCTAGGATATAAGAAACCACTAACACTTTCCACTCAACCTCGTTAACCAGCATTGCTAAGATAACAATCTTAGCATTACAATAGGAAAGCATTGATCAGAGAAAGAAAGCAATCTACCAAGATAATATTAAAGTCCACCATCCCTAGAAATGACTAAGTTATACCAAGTGTCAACCCAGCCAAGAAACAAGAAGAGCGAATATACTCGATTCACCACTAAGGGCTTCCCCCGGGTGTAGAAACACGAAAAGGTACAGTCATGCTATCACATATCAATATCAAATGTAGCAGCAAAATACTTTTAGACACATAAAGAGAAGTAGAACCTGGATTCAAACCAACACATAAGCATGGTCGATGGCATACTGGGAGATACCTTAATAAACAGCATCAGAGGTCCTCCGCCTCAGTCTCCTGGGGGGAGGAAAGCATAACAGTGCGGCTCCTCGTTCCACCTCCAGCCTGGGTGGTTACCTCTACCCCCACTCTGCGAACTGCGACACCACAACTAGAAAATCTATCACCTCTACTGACTGAACTATGCCACGGACCTCTTACCATGTGGAGCTGGGAGTCTAGTTTAGAATAAGAATTAGGTCGCGGCCACCACGACCCCTTTGAAAAGTACATTGAGCATTAGATGATCCGGATATCCACAAGTAAAACAAAATCTCTGACCTGGAAAAGATGTGGGGAACCTGAAAACCCACTAAATGCCTCGAACTATAGGTCGCTGCTGTGAAAACGTCGGAGCCCTGGACGGGCCATAAGAAACCCCTTACTGTTAGCCACCCTCAAATGTTGGAAAGATGCATGAATAGGTCCCGTGCTGAAAACAACACTCACTTTCTCTGTGGTCTCCTACCTCCAGATCCGAGGCACCATGAACACAAATATCCGATTGATCTATGCGAGCTCTTTTATTGGTCCAAACTCCTCTCTCTCCATCAATTCTGCCTCTTTGGCGGATCTCACAATGGGACTGGGAGAGAAGCCCCCTCCACTGATGGCCCGAAAACAGCTGACCTGATAGAGAAAGTCAATCCTCAAAAATTGTGGATGCATCTATGTTCATTTGGAATAATGGCCAAAGCATGCCTAGACAACTGGCAAAAAAAGTGCCTCATACTCTGTAAACCCAATATAAACAATTGTCTCTGACTCTGAAAACCTCAAGTGACTCTCCTCTCTTCCACGATCCATGGGATAAAAAATGCATCTTGGAATGCTGACAAGACCCAAAACGAAGCAGATGGTGAGGGGCACCACACTTATCGTACTAGGTGAGAGAACCAACAAATCGAAACCCCAACATTTACAACATTTCAAACCATAATAAAAAAATATATGTGGAAGACTCAATTATCATTAATATAACCAATAAAAAAGCTTCTAAAGTTTATCAACTATACTCCCAAATTGGAAGTCCTCACACCAAGAACAATCTATCCTCAAAATTCTAATCTAAGAGTATTAAGAAGCTAAATAAGTAAAAGATTGTTCCATGTGCCGGAACTTCCCAAACATCAAGACGTGAAGGAGGAATCCAGTCCGAGCTAGGAGTAATAGCTCAACCATGAAGTGCTGATGTGCTTGAGTGCTAGAGTTGAGACGAGTCGAAGTAGATGGACGCTTTTTGTTCTCTCCACAAATAACAAAAAAGAAAATTACAAGTAGAGGTCAGTACAAGGAACACGTTCTGGTAGGTAATCAACGGCCAACTCAAAATAGAAAAGCAATATATCAAATATATTATAAAATCAACTACATAATCAACAGGTGGCAAAACAAGTACAAGAATTCAGGGCTACAACATCAAGCGCACCTCATGAAGACTCAAGCCTCCACACCTTACTCATGGAACATAGGTTCTTGAAATTGAGTATATTAACATGATTCAAGATTATTTCTTTATCTTTACCGTGTCGGCACCGTGACAGCGCTTATCGAGGGTTTACGCGACCTGTGATGGGCACGTCGTGTATGCGCGGTCTTGTCCTGCAGGTCCGTCACCCAAATTTCAGAGAATTAATCCACTCCAAGGTTTGTTGACAAATCCTTCGGAGTATATATGACAGGTCCGGTTTTGCAGCAGTTCCGTCGCGGAGGTGGAGTTAAGAGAGTCGCTCCCAGCTACCCAGATTTCAGAGTTGAAGTAGGTTTTGGCACGAAGACGCTCGGACGGATCGTTGTGCCTATGATGGCCGTCCTACTTGTTGCGAGGGCAATGAGGAGAGGGAGCCACAAGGAAAATTACACATGTGTGGGATGAGGGGAGTCCAAACGTCTCTGTCATGGACATGGACGGTCCGTCGCGTGACGGTTGACCCAGTCAGTGGTTAATCATAATGATTCTACAATGACCGAAAACGACCTAAACAGGTGTTACACTAGATACCAACTTACCCATGTTCATTCTCGAACAATCACAAGAAAGAAGGGAAAAACAAGGGTGAGAAATAGTAATGAATCTGCAAGAGTGTGGGTATTAATTGCTTGTTTATCATCCTCCTTCTCCCAGCTGGACATCTTTAACTGGCGATTTCTTCCATTGACCTGATGGACCGCAATCGCATTTGATCCAACTCTACTGCTTCTATCTAAAATAGCAACAGCTCCTCCTCAGAAGAAATTTATAAAAAAGAACTGAATCCCGCAACGTATAATGTAGTTTTCCATCCCCATGAGATCTTTTCAGCATGGACAATTTGAAATACCAGGGGAAACTCCTGCAGTTCTGGAGCCCCCAAGGCTGATTCATTAAAGCGACCCTCCCCCAAAACACTCGCTTCAGACTTCAAATGGACAATATAACTCGACAAAGTTTACCTCGCTTACCAAACCGCATAACCCCGGTCAGGGTTGAAACTTCAGCAGACCTGTTCGGCCCTCATAAAATGCAAGTCATCAAACTTTCGATCTCATATTCCTTCTCCGCCTACTCTGAGATGCTAGAATCTTATCCTGGATGAATTTTACCTTATCTAAGGATTCCATCAAACGATCGGTACCTTAAGGTCTTTACCTCAAAGAATCAAACCAACCAATGGGGATCTACATCTCCTCCCATATAGTGCTCAAATGGGGCCATATCCATACTGAGTGATTAGCTATTGTTGTATGAAAAATCTGCTAGGGTAAGAATTTATCCCCCAGACTACCAAATTCTATCAACAGGCACGAAACATATCCTCCAATACTTGAATCGTTCGCTCAGACTGGACCAGCGGTCCGAGGTGATGATAAACGCAGTATAAGATCCAAGTCAAGTACCTAATCAGCTGCAAATGTTCTCCCAAAAAATTGGAGAAGTGTCACATCCATGCAATCGTCGAAACAATTTCGAGAGATATTGGAGTGGCAGTTTCTTTGCATTTTTTGTTAGTTCATCTTGACCGGAATTGAAGTGAGCAGACTCAGCCTTAGCTTAACTATCAACAAATACCAAAGGGAGTCATACTTTCCCATGTCTTCGACAAGACCAATACAAAATCAATTGAAATTCTTTCCATTTCCATTCAGGAATGGGCTTTTCTGAGTGAGTTGTTCCTCCGGCATCTAGTGCTATACTCACTGCGGATAATTCGGCTGAGAAAACAAAAGCAACAATGTCACGCGTCATCCTGACTCCACCAACCTGTTTTGCTTTAGGTCACGATTACATCTTCGGTGCACCAGGATGTATGGAATACCTTGAATTGTGAGCCTCTGTAAGGAATAGTGTGTGAATCCAAACATCTACACGGGGCACACATACTCTTCCCTTATCCTCAGACTGCCTTCTTCAGCAATTCTACCTCTTTAGCCTCTCCTGCAATACCCATATCTCAAAATTCGGTCAGCTTATCATAAGTAAACTGTTTCCCTAATCTTTTCAAGAAAGAAGATCTTGCTCACACAAGCCAAAATACTCCTTCTCCAGTACTTCAACTCTAATGTTAATTGCCAGAGGTCTGAACTCCTGCAAATGGGCGTCTAGAGACACAGGCAAGTGAGCTAGGGACTTTCCATGCTCCCTGCTTTTCTCCTTAAAGCATCTGCCAAAACATCTAGCTTTTCCAGGGTCATACAAGATGTAATATATAGTCCTTCAGTAGTTCCATACACTCCTCTTTCTCAAAATTAAAATCTTTATAAGTGTAAAGACGTACCTGTAAAACTACGATGGATCTGCATAGACACTTCACACTGAACCCCATTAGAAATATCTCCATTGCTTTAATGCAACCACTACTACAGCCACACTCCAAATCATGGTCGGGCTAGTTGCGTTCATGCACTTGTTTCCGAAAGCATAACAACTACATTTTTCTCCTATATTAGCACTGCACCCCCAACAACAGAGTAAGATGCATCACAATACACCATGAAATTCTACCTTTCCACTGAGCAAGGTAGATGGTTCAGTAGTCAACAAGTTATTTTTGAGGTTCTGATGTTTCTTCACCATTAATTACTTACCATACAAAGGAACATTCGGCTTTGTCAAAAATTGTCAGTTGGGAAGAAACAAAAGAAAATCCCTTGACAAATCGGACGTATAAAGCTAGCTAGCCAAGAAAGCTCTTACCTAGGTAACATTAGTAGGTCTACCCAACTCTTCACTACTCAATCTTGGAAGCGATCCACAATCACTCTATCCTTAGAAACTATGTGCCCCAAGAAGGACCACTGAATTTTAGCCAAACTCACACTTGGAGAATTTGGCATAAAGCTTTTCTCTCTCAACACTTCCATACCATTCTGAAATGTCTTGTGTTCTTTCCTGCTTTTGAGTATACCAGTAGCTATATCATCAATAATACGCATGACAAAAGGATCCAGATTGGTTTACATAATCCCTTCATCGCTCATGAAAGAAGCAGACGGAATTGTTTAAGACCAAAAATCCATTACTAAGATTCATAAACCCATACCTGGTTCGAAAAAAGCAGTCTTTGGCACATATGCTTGCAGGTATTTTCCAAATTGATGAAACACGATCTCAAATCGATCTTGAGAAGGTTACACAGCACCTTGTAACTGGACTCGAACAAATAATCAATGCGAGGAAGAGGATACTTGTTCTTAATGTCACCTTATTCGTTGTCTTGTATAGTCTATGCACACACATCGAAAAATACCATCCGTCTTTTTCAAATAAGACAGGAGCACCCCAAGGGGGATGAACGTGGTCTAAGAAAGTCTTTACCTAACAATCTGGATTGGACGTTAACACCCTTAACTAGCTGGAGTCATACTATAAGGGGGGATGGAAATGGGGCGAGGTACCGGGCTCCAGATCAATACAAAAATCAATATCCCTATCAGGTGGCCATACCCGGAGGTCTACAGGAAACATATCCAGAAACTCACAGGGGACTTCGAAACAGAACTCAATTGAAGTTACTTGGGAAGTATAATCCCTGAGATTGTGCAAGAAGTCTAAAACAACATTTTACTAACCATCCTATTTAGCGGAAGAAAAGGAGATTAAATACAGACTTGGTGGAAATGTAGTCCCCTCTCACACTAGGTGGATCTGTCCAGTCTTGGCCATGTAAAGTTTTAGCAATGACAATCCAAGATTGCAAATTTGGAGGAAAGAAAGCCAAGTCATACCCAGAATCACATCAAAATCAAACCATCTCTAGCATAATCAAATCTACATGAGTATTGCTCCCGACAAAAGTCACAAAGACAAGACCTATCCACCTCTCAACATCACGGACTACCCAAGGAGTAGAAACAGAATAGGACGTAAAGAAAACACAGTATAAATCAAGACCATTAGAAAATGAAGGAAGATACATATGGAAAATATGGATCTAGGATCAAATACTACATAAGCCATACAAATTCACAGACAAAAAGATTACCTGTGATAACAGCATTCAGATGTCTCTGCTTTTGCAGATCTCCCGGGGAAAGCATACACAATGGGACTATCACCTGTCTGCCCGTTACCCCACCATGTATGTGCTTGCAGTTTTTCAAACTTGCCCGCCACCAGGCTGATTTGGTGGACCACCATTACCTTGGCCAGCACGTCCCCAGAATGGCGGCCTCTCCGACATCATCTACCTCTAATTATTGGGGGTCAGGAACTATATTTTGGACAATACCTCATAATATGGCCAGTCTCTACCACATCATACAATATCGGCAGGTCAAGCCATAGGTCTTTGTGAGAATGACGAAGTCGGATACCTCCAACTCAGAGAGAGAAAGTTGACTAGGTTGCGATGGACCCCCAGCTACAGCCTTTGTAGTGAAGACTGAAGTAGGTCGGGCTGTGTAACCCTCCTGAACTCTGTCACTCTGGAAGTAAGAAACACAGAAATTGCCTTACGTACGGAACTTCGTAGAGGTCGGACAACCGTGGTTGAAGTCGATTGTCTTGTCTGGATTCACACCTCACCTCATTCAAAGTCAACCAATTCCTGAAAGATTTTGCTGCAGCAGCTATCTTAAGGAGGGGGATCTGCAATTGACCTCAATCCTTTCACAAGCGGCAAAATTCCGCTCTTGTGGACTGAAGCCAACAGTTGGGTGGGCATTACCTGGATTAGTGCACGAAATTTAGCCTTTCCTTTAAAAGAAGTAACATACATCCTGCCGCTCTAGACTGAGGAACCAATCTCTCCTCTTGTCCGTCAACGTCCGGGGGTATGTTGATAACTTCTCCATAACTAAGCTAGAGAATGATGTCCAAGGACATAGGTGGTGCCTTGTGCCTAGGTTGACACTAAACGTACAACGCCACCCACATTCTTGCATTTCCCTGAAATGGATAGGTCACAACTCAACCCGAAAGTTTATATGTCCATCGTATGTAGCAGCTCATGACATTAAACCAGAAGGAAAAGCCCAAATTCCCCATATGCATCCTCGATTCAGCACCCCTTGAAGACTGGAGTTTTTAACTTCAAGAATTTAGTGAAAGTTCATGTTGATCAATCGTCATATAGGCCCGTAGTTAACCGAGGAAAAGTGCAAATTCCAAGAGGATCCAAGCGGGGAGCACAGCGGCTTTTGTTTGCATGTCGACTCCTGAACCCTGAGTGTGGTGAAGCCACGAAACACTGGAGGGTCTGGCCCGTGTGATCAGAGAACCCCCCACCCCCTTGCTAAGATAGATAAGAACAATCCGGCTTAATCATCTCTTGGGTCGGTGGCGTGGTAGTGTCCTCATCTTGATCCTGCTCCATTTTCCCCTTCTTCACCCCACTCTAAAACTTCATCAGTCGGTGAGGACACGTACACCGCCCTATCCTAAGTTGACCAAGTGTTCGTCCTCTACCTCGCGGAGGGAATCCTCCTGCCGACCTCTAACCACGGACCTCTTTGCCAATAATCCTCTCCGAGCTACAGTCTAATGGTTGGCTCAGGACGCACCCTGTCCTGCTGGTTTGGTGTTGGCAGAGTTTGTTTGCTCTAGTTCTAACCTCTACGGGGAGATAGAGTGAGGATGTCAGATACAATTTGTACCACCTAGATACCAATTGGACCCACGTAATAGAACGAAAGGAAGAAAGAATGGAGTTTTCCAAAGTCCTATAGTCTCTCAAGAAAAAGTAAGGGCGTCCCCCTACCGTTCCTCAAGACTTACTAGACTTTTCTGTGTGATGAGACCAACGCACCTTAAAGCATCTATACCAAGTTTGTCACGACCTTAAATGAGCCGCGAATGGCATGCACTTAGTTCATAGGTGAGCGAACCAACAAATCGAAACCCCAACATTTACCAATTTCAATCAATTGACAAAATCTAATGCGGAGTGGGACTCAACTCCTAAACAAAAATCAATTCAAATAACTTCTAAAAAATCATACTATCGTTCCCAAATCTGAATGTCATCACATCAAGAACATCTATCCTCTAATACTAAGTCTAAGAGTATTAAGAACTAAATAAGTAGAAAGAATGGTCCATGTCCGAACTTCAAAGACATCAGAACGTTGAAGAAGATGATCCAAGCACGAGCTAGGAATATAGAGTTGAGGACGAGTCGAGAGTCGATGGGCACACTTGCTGCACTCACCAAATAACAAGAAGAAAAATAAAGAGTGTTCAGTACAAGGACCAGTACTGAGTAGTATCATCCGTCAACCCCAAACTAGTCAACTAATATACAATTAAAAATAGTATGAACTCAAATACAGCACTTAACAGGTGATAAACAAACAAACAAAACTGAACAAGTAGCCACAACCATTAACGATAAACTGTTAATAAGTCAATGATATCAAGAATCAACACATGAGGACTCTACCTTCCAAACAAAACCATTTGGAGTGAATTCTTTGAGATGATACCTTCATCAATTCAACATGTTTTTTCTTTACTATTATCGTGTCGGACGTGACATCCGATCTAGGATACCGTGTCGGAAAAACGTGACACTCCGATCCAAAATACCGTGTCGAAACGTGGCACTCCGATCCAAGAATAATGTGTAGAACGTGACACTCCGACAGAATACCGTGTCAGAACGTGACACTCCGATCCACTTAATCTAATTAATTTATTTCATCAAGTCGCGTTATGTCCAGGGGCCATCTTACAGAGAGAAGTTCAAGATTTAACATTGACAATCACAACCATACCAAACCCCACAATCAAGCATATAGAAGATTTACAATACCACCCAAGACATCGACCCACATCGCTATTTAGAGTTACTATGCAGATTAGCATAACCATAACCTCCCTCCACCGAAGACGAATCGCAGATCAAACCAGTTACTTCTCAATGCCTTTGAGTTCCTCTTCGCTTCTCCTCTCCCTTCCTGTTCCTTTTTATTTTTCCTTCCAAAATTCTTTTTCTTTTACCCTAATTATCATATAATTCAATTTTAAAAGATGATAAACGTAACCCACTATTTATTCAAGGTACCTCATTTACCCCAAGTAAATTAACTTATAAAATCACCCCACTAATTTAATGAAGTTTGTCATGATGGTCCAAAACAACCCTTAAAACATTAGCAGAATTCCGACAGGCGAGGTTACGCGACTTGTGATGGCCCGTCGTGTATGACGGTCCGTCCTGCAGGTCCGTACAAGTTCAGAGAATTAATTCAAAGGGTTTGTGACGGTCCGTCCGTATCGACGACGGTCCCGGGGCGCAGTCCGTCGCGGAGTTCAGAGAGTCGCTCCCAAGTACCCAGATTTTAGAGTTGAAAGGTTTTGTGGACACGGAGAGGCACTCGACGGGTCCGTCGGACCATACGGTTACGTCGCACTGATCAGTGACCCAGTCAGAGTCAGTTAATTTTCAAAATACTTCTCTGGTCGAAATCGACTAATCAGGTTGTTACACTTTTCAAACATATATGTAGATTCATATCGGTAATAAATTGCAAATGATTAGATTATTGTTAGTATTTTATATTTATTACAAACAATTAAAAATATTATATAAAAAATTTAAAATGTTAAAGGATGTGATAATACGTACTCTTTCTCTTTGTACTACCCTAAATGCCTATCATATGTATGTAGATAATATTAATGTTTCCGAAAGTAGCATTCAAAGGCAACATACCTCCACCCGTCCAATGTCGCCGCCCCCAACCAGTTCCTCGTTTTCCCTTTTTTTTTTTAGAATTTTTAGAAGTATTAATACAAAGTGATCAGTTTTACCCACATCTTTATAATATAGGCTAAAAGGGTATAGGTCTTCAAATAAATTATGACTTAGCCCTTAAACTAGTGATTGAAAATTAACTTAAGTTTAAACAAATATTTAAAAATTCAAACGAAGACCGTTTGGGTCATTAAATGGAATCTAGGTTTACAACTTACTATAATTTACCAAAATTATAATGAAGAAAGAAGGAATTTGCAAGTGGATATGAGAAAAAGGACATATGAAAATCAAGATGGATTAACAAAAAAAATAATATTTTCAAATTAAGAAGAAGCTATAAAAAAAATAGGAAATAAACTTATATTAAGGTTTGGAAAAAGAACCCAGCGAAATAGAAGATTAGTCTAACAAGCGATGATAAGAATAAAAAAAGAAAAATTGCAAGGAGAAATAGATTAATCAAATGTAATTGAAAAAAATATGAATGCAAGCCAAGAAAGGAAGTACGACATCTACAAGAAATAAAAACACTTAAAATAAGTGAATTAGAAACAGAGGTTAGATAAGTTAAAATTATCTTATGAAACTAAACAAAAAAAAACAAATACAAAAAGATAAAGAATTTGAATTAAGTAATGAGATAACTGAGATGAAACAAAGAAATGACAATAGATGAATGAAATAGACGAAGAAATGAATCAGATACAAATAAAATCAATCAAAATCAGAAAATAAGTGATATAAGTGAAACATCACACAGAAATTATGAAACAAGAAATAAGCCGAAAAAAAATTAGAAAATAAAACACATGGAGAAATGAATCGACTAGCACATCAAAGTTAAAAACACCGGGTAATGGTCCTGAAACTAGTCTAGAGGACACCACCAAACATAATACAAAAAAATTATGAACAATACATATAGATGAACTATATGCGAATAGCTACTTATAAAAAAGGGACACCTAAACCAATAAACGACATATAATTTTCTTGATCTAGATTGTGTTAGGATATAAATAAAGCATATTTACTATGGATAGGAAAAAATATCTAAAAAAACTAATTGATAGTAAAATAACAACAAAAGAAACGCCGAAATTATAGAAGAAATTTGTTGAACAACAAAAATTATGGATAGAAAATTTACCCCACAAAAAATAGTCCTAAGACAAAACACTTAGAAGTGATACGAAAATAGAGGATCTCCCATCAAAAACAAATAATAGATATACTAGATCAATAGAATTAGCAAATAAGAATGATTTGATGTTTGACCACAGAAATAAAGAACAAAATAGAGAAAAAAATAAAAGACAACTTATGACAAAATTAGCTATATGTAAATGTGTTATATAGAAGAATACACATGTGCATTCAAAGAATATTATACATGGCAGCTATAATATAATGATGAAAGCAAAAATAACTAAGACAACAAATCTTCCTAACACTACCAGAACCATAGTACAAAAATAATTAAGATTGGAACAATGAGAGTAACAGATACTTAGGAGCTAGAATTAAATTGTTTCATCAAGGTTATAACAACTATGTGAAAACAAAAACGAAAAAATAATAACAAATGGAAAAAGTAATTAAGAATTTAGCGTGTGTAAGGAAAAAAGCACCCAGGTTTGGATGTAACAAATAAATATTAAAAAAGCAACCTTAAAAGATATAAAAATTATGAAAAAAACTAAAACTAGGTATAAATATAAAAAAAACCAAGACGAAGTTATTATGGTGTAAAAAATTATAAAATAAAAAGACCATATAGACCAAAAGAAAATTATCCCAATGGTTGTTATAATTGCGGGGAAAGATAGGGAAACTAGCTTTATAAGAGTTGTAAGCTACCTAGGATCAAAAAAGAAAACACCAATTGCAGAAATTAATTATGGATGAATGATGAAGAATTGCAAATAGAAGATATGAATATGAATAAGCGAAAACATGATAGGATATTGGAAGTATCAGATATAGAATTTGAAAAAATGAAGAAGAAAATATTGATATAGATGTAAGGACGAAGGAATATAATGTTGAAGATGATATAAAAATCTATCTAAAGAAGAATATCCAAAGAGAATTATCAGAAAAAAATCAGATTTGATAATACAATATGGAACAAATAAAAAGGGAAAAGAAGTAGATTTCTTAGTGTTGGAAAAAAGTTACCTTGAATACTACTTGGCGAAATTTGTTTTAAAAACAAAGAAGAATACTATGTAGTAGTCAGAAAGAACATATTATAGATTGTAAATATGAAAAAAGGAAAGAAAAGATACATACTAACAAAAGAATAATAAATAAAGAAATACAAGAGATAAGCTTTAAACACCTATAAATAGGTACATTCGGAGGAATAGAAATATTATAAAAACATGTTTTAGAGGAGGATCAGCTACACCTATTGAAATATATTAGCAGATGATAGGATTATACACCCTTATAGAAAAAAGCGTAACAGTTGTAGTAGAGGAAACCTATATACCAAAAAATGTAAATTTATAATAGTTCAACTATTCAGTAGCATAACAGATCGAATATTCAATAATATTAGTATTATACTGGACGATGTGTGGAATAGAGTTAGCCCAGGAAGTAGTGTTTAAAATTTATAGCAAGATGTAAAAACTTAGTCATATATTACGACAAAAACACAAGTAACAGTGAGAAATAAATTGATTAACGGAAAAGTAGAAACATCCTTGAAAACAAAATTACTTGTAATAGACAATAAGACTATAGCTATAAAAAATGACAAAGAAGAAAGATTAGATTTGGATATTGTAAGAAAGATTAAGCACTTCAAGAGTACCAAATATATTAAACAAGCGCTCCTCATCAAGAATGAGTAATCTAGACGAACTATGAAATCCAAAAAACTTATTAGATAAGAAGAGGATAACACCATACCATACTTCAAACATGGGATAATAGACAAAGGAAGCTATAATTTTAATAAATACAGGACAAGAAGAAAATTATATAATAAGGAGAATTAGTATTAGAAAGAGAAAGATAAAACAGGACACTTATGCCCTGGATTACTAGTGAAATAGTAGTAAAACAAATGAAGAATAACAAGAAAAAAAGAGATTAATTATAGGAGGAATACCCTTAATAAACATTAAATATTACCAAGGACAGTCAAAAATTACATTAGGAATAAAATGGTTTAGAAAAAAATAAACCCATCAATATAGAAAACGGGAACAAACAAAACTTGCAACAAAAATAGAAATACTTATCCAAAATACAAAATGAAAAAATGAAAGTATATTATAACTTGCAAAAATCTTGTAGAAGGATATCACAACAGATATCTACCCTATGATAGAACAGGACGCAAAAGCAAATAGAGGTAATATACTGTGTTCAGAAGATAAATGCGGAAAAATAAAACCACCTATGGTGGGAACAGGCTTAATAATGAAGAAGTATGATTAACATACAAAGCAAAAAAATATAACAAAAATACAAATATGGGATTAAAAAATAATAAACAATAGAAAAAACATGTATAATTTCTGAATTTACAAACAAAAGATTATGGTTATTGGAAATGCAATTTCTAGAAGATTTAACCCACATCTTATAACAAAAAAACCTTGGTGGTTTACTACACCATGCGAAAATAAGATAGAGCAAAAAGAGTAAAATCATAAGCAAAAGTTATAAACCTATAAAATGGATAAAAGGAAGTGAAAACATAAACCAAGGAAATGGAAACATTAAAATAAAAATCAAAAGCACACAATTAGAAATTATCATATTACAAAGATAGAGTTAAAATAAAGTAACGAACAAACTAGAAATTATATAGGAAAAATCCATTACAAGGATGGAAAAAAAAGCATAGATGAAAAGTTTAAAAATTTAATTAACAGATGAAAATAGTATTAATAACACAAAAACATTGAAAATAACTTTTAAATGACTTTAGAAGAATCCAAGAATACATTATACGATGAACTTTGAAGACTAATTATATACAAGAAAGCAGAATAGTAAATAACAAGTCCCAGCAGTTATAGTTAATGTCAGACCCAAACGGGCCGCGATGGCACCCACACTTACTACTATGTGAGCGAAGCAACCAATCAATACTCCAAATATGTTACACCATTATGAACAAGATATGATGCGGAAGACTTAAAACTCTTTAAACGAAATCAATTAAATAACTTATGAAAAACTCAATACTATTTTATTCCCAAAACTGGAAAAGTCATCACAACAAGAACGTCTATCATCAAATTACAAATTAAGAGTATCTAAGAAGCTAAATAAGTAAAAAGCTAGTCAATGCCGAACTTTAAGGCATCAAGACATGAAGAAGATGATCCAGGCAAAGCTAGAAGCATTAGCTCACCTGAGATCCGAGTGATATAAAGACTGCTAGAGTTGAGCTCTTGAGTTGAACAGACGATGGTACGTTTGCTGCACTCCCCAAATAAACAAAGAACAACAATTTACAAGTAGGGGTCAGTACAAAACACGCGTACTGAGAGGTATCATCGGCCCAACTCAACAAGAAAAACAGTGATTAATCAAATAATATCTAAATCAAACTACAATACCTCAACATGTAGCACAAACAAGTTATATATCATTTAAGCACAGCATGTTCACACATGAGGATTCAAGAACTCAAGGCCAGACCCCTTTTACCATAGAAAGAAAAATACATTACCCTTTTTCCCAAAACTAAAACAACGACCATAATTGCACCTAATCTATATACAAATTCACCGTCTAATTCCACATCATAAACGCTATAAAATATGAACCGTTTTCCAGCACCCTTATCTAAAATATTAATTGTTTTTCTCATAATTGACCAACATCCACATCCTTCCTCTAACCATACATATACTAATCTATCCCTATGATTACTGACATAAATATTTTAAAGCAGAAGGAGAAAGGTTCTAACCTTAATTGCTTCTAAATCTATTTTTGACAATGTACGGCTCTCTTTATTTTTTCTTTTCTACAGGATCAGTTATCACATAATTGTTCTACCTTAAGATATAACATGGGGTAAAAGTGACCCCTTATTATTTTATATTATCCTCCTTAACTACCAACTAATTAATTATTAATATACCCCCTTAATTTCTAATATATTATGAATAGTCCAAACACCCAATTAGAACACAAGCAGAGACTGGGAAACGACATAAAAGCGGTCGTTACAAAGTCGCAACAAGGTCTTGGTTTCTAGAATCTTTCTTCACACTCATCGACATAAAAATGAACATTCTCTTAGTCAAATTTGCTAGCTGGGAGACAATAGAAGAAAATCCCGTGACGAATCGCGGAGTTAGTAGTAGCTAGCAAAACCAACAAATCTTCTTACCCTTCTGATCATTATTAGTCTACCCAAATCTTCCACTGCTTCAATCTTAGAAGGATACACCATCACGCCATCCTTAGAAACAGTGACACCAAGAGGGACACTTAATCGAGCCAAAACATACACTTGGAGAAATTGGCCATAAAATCAAAGCCTTTTCCTACCTTAACACTCCAATCAAAATCTCAAATGCTACTCATGTTATTTCTTGATTCGAGTATATCCTAACTAAATTACCAATAACAAAGACCGTCCAGATATAGCTTAAAAAATCCCGTTCATCAAGCTAATTGAAAGAAGCAGGAGCATTCGTAAGCCCACAAGGGCATTACTAGAATTCATAATGCCCATACCTGGTTCGAAAAGTAGTTTTTGGGCACATCAGTTGCTTTTATTTTACAATTGATAAATAACCGAATCTCAAATATCAATTTTAGAAAAAGGACACAAGACCTTGTAACTGAATCGACAAAATTCATCAATGCGGAGATGGAATACTTTTTCTTAATAGTTACATAATTATCTTCCTGTAGTCTACCCCCACATGCGAAAAAAACTTCCATCTTTCTTCTTCACAAATTTAAAACAGAAGCACCCCAAAGGAGGCCGCACGCGGTCTAATAACCCTTTACCTAAAATCCTGAAGTTGGGGTTGTAACTCCCTTACAACAGCTGAGCATCTTATAAGGGAGAATGGGAAAGTGGGAGCTACCCCAGCTCAAGTCAATACAAAAATCATATCCCTATCCGGTGCATTACTAGGAAGTCTCAGAAATACATCCAGAAACTCACGGACTATCGAAAAGACTCAATCGAGGTCCTTTGGAAGGATCATCCCTGAGATGTGACAAGCAAGTAAAAAACCCTTAGTACAAATCCTCTTATAACGAAGAAAAGAGATAATAAAAAACTCTGCGGGAAATATATCACCTCCACACTAGGAAGATTCGTTCCACGATTGGCCAATGTCATAGCTTAGCATTACAATCTCAGATTGCAAAATTAGAGAAAGCCAGTCATACCCTAATTACATCAACAAATCAACAATTATCTTGAAGAATCACATCTATAGTATTGCCACGACAAAAGTCACAAGGACCAGGACCAATACACCTTTTAACTATCATAGACTCACCCACAGGAATAAGACAAAGAATAGGCATGCAAGAAAATCACAATATAAATCAAGACAGTAGAAAAAAACAAATGAGGAAGATAAATATGAAAATATGGAATCCTGAATCAAAACCAGACAGAAAGCCATGCAATTTCACGACCAAAAGAGTACATGTATTAACAACATCAGATATCTCTGCTTCAGACCTCCCGGGGAAAGCATAACAATCGTCCCTATCACCTGTCTGTCCATTGCCCGTACCAAGAAGCGCTACAGTAGTTCCAACTTGACTGATACCCCGACTGAACTAGTGACCACCATTACCTTGGCCACCACGTCCTTTAGAATGGCGGCCTCTACCAGGACCACCTCTACCTCTAACTACTGGAGGTCTGTAACTCTGTTTTGGACAATATTTCCTAATATGTCCATCCTCTCCACATTCATAACAATTCCTGGAGTCAATTATAGGTCTCTGTGAAGATAACCTCCAAACATAAAAAATTGTTGATTGGTCTTTGAGGGACCCCAAGCTGAAGCCTGCAATGAAGACTGAATAGGACGGGCTGGGTAACCGCCTGAACTCTTCTCTCTGGAGTAAGAACCACTAAACTCACCTCCTTTACAAAACTTATTAAATGTCGACTCCGTGGCGAGGTCGTCTGGCTTCACCCCCTCTACCTCTATCACAAAAGCAACCACTTCCTCAAAGGATTTTGCTGCAGCAGCTACCTGTAAGGCTGGAATCTGCAAATTTGACCTCAATCCATTTACAAAGCGGCGAATACTCTCTTGTGGAGTGAAGCAGAGCTGAGTGGCATACCTTGATAGTGCACGGAACTTGGCCTCATAAGCAGCAACATACATCCTTCCTTGCTCTAGGCTTAAGAACTCATCTCTTCTCCTATTCCTGCCAAAGTCATGTGTGGTGCCCTTGCTGGTTGACACTCAACATACGAAAACCACCATATTTTGGCATCCCCATGAAATTGGTAGGTCACAAACTCAACACCGAATCGTTCTACTATGTCCATCTTATGTAGCAGCTCATGACAATAAACTAGAAAATCATAGGCATCTTCAGATTCAGCACCCTTGAAGACTGGAGGTTTAAACTTTAAGAAATTAACTAAAAGTTCATGTTGATCACATGTCATTATACACACTGTAGTCAATCAAGGAAACGTTCCTACTTCAATGATGCATCCATGTGGGGAGCCACAACAGCTACATTTTGTACCCCCTGAACCTTAGGTGGTGGTGCAGAAAACTATGGAGGTGTCTGGCTCTGATCAGATAACCCACTAAGATAAGTAAGAACCTGATTAATCAATTCAGGGGAATGCTGGGGTGGTACTTCCTTATCCTAAATCTGCTCATTTTCCCCTTCTTCAACCTCTCTAACTACCTCATCACTCGGTGGAGGAGTAACTTCTCTATTCCTAGATGGACCAAGTGTTTGTCCTCTGCCTCTAGTGGGCGTCCTCCTACGACCTCTACCACGGTCTCTTTCCAGTGCTCCTTCTCGAGTTACAACCCCAATGGTTGTCTCAGACGCACCTTGTCTTGCCGTCATTGGTGTTGGCACAGTGCTTGCTCTAGTTCTAACCATCTGCGACATAGAGGGAGAATGTCAGATACCAATTTGTATCACTTAGATACCAATTAGATCCAAGTAATAGAACGAAAGAAAGAAAGAATGGAGTTTTCCTAAAGTCCTATATCCTTTCGAAGAAAATTAAAGGTGTCCCTATACCGTTTCTCAAGACTCTACTAGACTTCTCCTTCTGTGATGAGACCAACGAACCTAACACTCTGATACCAAGTTTGTAAAGACCCAAAACAAGTTATAAGTGGCATCCGCACTTATTCTCCTAGGTGAGCAAACCAACAAATTCAATCCCCAACATATACCAATATTTCAACTATGAATAATAAAAATAATGCGTAAAATCCAAAAGTTATTAATGTAACCAATTAAATAAGCGTCTAAAGTTTAACACTTATTATACCTAAAATATGGAAGTCATCAAATCAAGAACATCTATCCTCAAATTACCAAGTCTAAAATTATTTAAGAAACAAAAAATAAGCAAAAGATGGTCCATGTCCCAAATTCAAAGACATCAAGACGTGAATGAGAGAATCCGGCACGAGCTAGAAATAATAGCTTACCCTGAACTCTGATGTGCTGGAGATTTGCTAGAGTTTAGGGCGAGTCGAAATCGATGGTACACTTGCTGCACTCCACAAAAGAACAAAGAAGAAAAGAAAATGCACGTAGGGTCAGGACAAGGAAACACGACTGAGTAGGTAAGCGGCCAACCTAAAGAATAGTCCTTAATATACAAAGAATAATAGGTATAAAATCAACAATCACTTAATAGGGGATAAGCAATAAAACAACAGAACAAGTGACAATTGAACCAAGTAGGTAATTCAATCACAATAGCGCACACACACGAGGAATCATGCCTCCACACCATGTTCAAACAGAAATGGGTTCTTGAGATAGATTGAGTACATAATTAATCAATATCTTTCATTTAAGTTATTGTGCGGAAGTGGACACCATCTGATTCCCATTATATGTGTCGAAATGTGACACTCCGATCCAATTATACAGTGCCCGAACGTGACACTCCGATCCAATTATACTGTTAAGTTTAGTTTCTTATCATCAATTTCAATTCATTAATAATATTTCATCAAGCATTCTTTATTAAAGGCATCATTTTAGTAGAGAAGGGTTAAAGATTATAAATTCTACTGTCTCGGTATTTCAAATCAATAAAAAATCACGCAACCAAGCCACACAATTACACAATCAAGTACATAGAGAACTTCACAATATCATTCAATGCATATCAATTACTATTAAGAGTTTACTATCAAAGAGCTAAAAACCATTAACCTACTCTACCGAGAAACAGAACTAAAGCAAAACTAATTTCCAATTTGATTTCCCTTTCCTCAATGCTCCGAAACCTTTTAAATCCATTCAAATATACAACATTCGTTAATCTAATACAGGAATTCAATTCTATAGTCAAGGTCACTTATTTCAAACTAATAGGTAAAATCTTATATTTCTTAAATTAAGCCTAAAGTTAGTCTCAATTCCTCAAAGTAATATAACTTTAATTAAATCCATATATTATAATATACCTGGTTTTTAATTACCTTTCTCAATATGTTAAAACATAAATTATAACAACATACTAACATTATGTGAATCACTGATGATTTCCACTCTCTAGTAACTCTAATCCATCTATATAATATAAGAATTGTAATGACTATTCAATTGTCAATGATTATGGAATCACATTTTAATATTATAAGCCAATTAGAGTCTTCCACCAAACAACACAAAAAATTGACCCTGCAAATTAGTGTTTATGTTCACCTCTCCTCCTTAGTTAAACATTAACACTAAATTATTATTTTTTTAAAAAAGAACCCACTCATGTTAGCATCGTATTTCAATTTGTTGCTATGCCTACACTATATATTCCGTATATAATAATAATAATAGTAATGTTTAATGACATCCTTCAAACCTTATAAGACATAAATTTAGAACCTCATTGAGTTTTACCTATAACTTCACCAATCATCACGTAAAGAATTTTGTACTTTTCCAATTCTCTGATCTTTTCTACCACTAACAAAACAAAACAATCCTATATTAACTACACTTATGTGCAATCCAATTATGCCAAATCAAAATATTTAATTACTAAAATATGATTTCCTTATCAAACCCACACCAATCTAGTGTGGGCGTCAGAAATCTGGAAGTGGTGCTAAACTACCAGGCCTCCATGCTTTTCTACTTAAGGGCATTACCACAACATAGCTTTTCAGGGTGCTAAAAAAGTAGTAATATTCCCTTCATAATCTTTAAATAATTTCCATCCACTTCTTCTTCCACCAAATTTAAATATTTGAGAAAGTAAAGACTTTGTAAAACTATGAGATCTGTGTAAACTTTCACTTGACCCCATATTTATAATGCTCCACGGCTTAATGCAATAAAAAAATTGCAGCCAACTCAAAAATCTGCGTCGAATATTCATTCATGCATTTTCAATTGCCTCGAATCATTAGGCAATTACATCTCTCCTGCATTAGCACTATACCAAACCAGAATAAGACTGCATCACAATAAACAATAAAATCTACCTTATCTGGCAAGGCAAAAAATCTGTGCAGTAGTAGCCACAATGTCTGAGTTTAGGAAGCTTATTCTGTTTCTTCCGACCATGCTAATGGAAACATTACTATTCAAATTGGTAGATGGGAAGAACTAGTAGAGAATCCCTTAACGAATCGGTCGATGGTGTGATAGTAATAGCTAGATTAAACAACAAAGCTTCTTACCTCTGAAACATTAGTAGGTCTTACCCAACTCTCACTGCTCAATCTAATAAGGACCACCATCTATCCATTTTAAAAACACGTTTCCCCAAGAAGGACACTGAATCGATCCAAAACTCACACTTAGAGAATTTGGCTAAAGCCTTTTCTCCCTTAACAACCCCCAAACAATTCTCAAATGTCCTCATGTTCTTTCATGTCTTTGAGGATATCAGTATATCTCAATAAATACAATAACAAAGAGTTTCCAAAATGGCTTAAAAATCCGTTAATCCGGATCATGAAAGCGCAAGGGCATTCTTAAAGCCCAAAAGACATACTAATAATTCATAATGCCATACAGGATTGGAAGTGGGAAAGAATTGCAATGATTTACGTAGTTGTTCGTCTTCCAAAGACATCGGGTAAGTGATTCTATTTGGGTATTTTTGATAGGTTACGAAGTCTGCTCACTTCAATTCACTGGTCTATTGACTTACATACGCAAGAAGTGTTAGACAAACTCTATTATCTCTAGGGAACTGTCGATTGCTTGGAGTCCATGTTTCCATATATCAAATCGAGGGGTAAACAATTTACTTCTATGCTTTTGGAGGACCCTACATGTTGAATTACGGTACCAGATGTATCTTAGTACACATTCACCCTCAGACCTTTATGGAAGTCTGATGAGAGAACAATTCAAGTGTTGGAGGATATCTCGGGCATGTGTGATAGATTTTGGGGTCATAATAAATTTCTTACCCTTAGCATATTTTGAGTACAATAATAACTATAATACTCAAGTATTGATATGGACACATGTGAGGCATGATATGGGAGAGATGTAGGGTTCCATCTGGTTTGTTTTGATGCATTGCGTTGAGACCTTGGGTACGATTTTTGAGGGAATCGTTAGGTTAAAGTAAATTAATCAAGAGGAGCTTAGTAGAAGAGCTAGAGACAGGCAGAGAGGAAATATGCAGACGAAGGTTAGGGACTGTGGATTTTGTGGAGGGTGAACAAAGTCTGCTGGAGGTTTCACCCGAATGAAAGGTATGATGCGGATTGGTAAGAGAGGTAGCCTTAGTCGAGGTATTATTGTCATTGGAAGTTCTGAAGAGCATGGTGAGGAGGTGCCTATGAATTGGCCGTGCCTCCAGGGCATAGGATGTGCACCCGGATTTCATGTGTCTATGCCTGAAAAAAATATCACCAAGAGGGAAAATGACATTATCCGTTGGGATCAGTTCTTCTTGAGGAGATCTAGTTATTGTAGGAGGAGGCCGGTTGCTAATTCTAGATAGGAGGTACGCAGTTGAGATCAAATTTAATATTGCGTATATCCGGTTCAGTGGAAGAATCCGGCCATGAAGTGGTCCAATTGGAAAGAGTTAAGGTGATATGCAAGAAAGATATCCACATGTTTTTACAAATTCAAGTACTCTTTCTTGACCTCGCCTTTCTTCCTATGATCGTTCGAGGACGAACGATGGGTAAATTGATATCTATTGTAACGACCAATTTCGGTCGTTTTGAACACTAGAACTTTTTGTGACAGAAAATACTTCTCGATAGATTCTATTAGGTGTTTTGGACTATTCATAATTATAATTATTAAATTAAGGGGGGGGTAGTTTTAATAATTAAGTTAGTTTGTGGTTAAAGGAGATAGTAATAAAAAAAAATAAGGGGTCACTTTAACACCATTATAATATTAAGGTATACAATTAGAGGATAACTGATCTGTAGAAAGGAGGAAAAACAAAATAGAAGGATGGCACACGAATCGTCAAAACAAATTCACGAAGGGAGTTCAGGTGACCTTTTCTTTGATTTCGTAATTAGAATAATGAACTGTTTATGCTTTATCGGTTAAAGTAGTAGTGGTGGCTATGAAAATTATCACGTGTGTGATCTTGTGTATTGCAATTCAATTGAGTTATGTTGGAAATTCTGTCAACAAAACATATGTATAGAATATTTATTAAAGGCTATTGAAATCATGGTGAGTTGAGGAGTTAAATATTAGTATAAGTTAAGTAAATAAGGAAGTGAGAAAACATACGTGTTTGATAATGAAGAATGGCGAGAATGGTGCTCTGCCTTCATGTAATGTTTCGATATTTCTAATTAAATATTATTTATGTACGGTTGTTGCTTAGTAAAAAGGTTAATGTTTGTTTTATGGATACTATTATTACATTGGTGTTGGTTGAAAAGAGATTAGAGTGTAAAATTTCTCATGGGTGGTGTGAATATGAATAACTTGTGGATAATTATCTTTCGTTAAAGCCATTACTTAAATGGCTTGGGAACTGGAAGAAATTTGCTCGGTCGTACTAGTAATGGTTATTTAAGGTGTGAATGTTAGTCAAATTTTTGAAATACTGGCAAGATTAGAAGAAATAGCAGTGTTTGTTAAATTAATTGTAATTAATAATTGCATGGATACACTTTCCCGATACTAGTAAGTTGTATCAATGTGAAATTGTTCTCAAAGTGGACGTGGCAAACAAAAGTGACTGCCATTTTTTTTTTTATGTCAATTCATCATAAATACACAACTTAATCTTAGGGGGAAGATTATTATACAATTATAAGGTGAGATTGGAGAAAGTAAAACGATTAGCGATTAGATGACAGAGGATGATTTGTGGTTAATTAATAGATGGGGTATATATTTAACTATATCAACCGGAGGTTATTCTTTTGTTCTATAACTTATATCGTCATTATTGAGATTAGGTAATTCAAATATTATGTGTACAAAATTATTTCAATCCCATTAAAGATATGCTAATGGGAGAATGATTTGGCTTATCCTTAGGTTTGGTGAACTTTAGGAATTGATTTTAAATTTAGCGTGAATTTTTTGGCGAGGATAGCCGTATCCTAATAACCTGGATGTTTGTGATGTAGACTCATGAATTTACAAATGGAAATCAATTGAGAAGCCCAACCCACCCCCTCCCCCGTCCACCACGATCACCCCCACGACCATCCTTACCGCGGTCTCCCCCCCGGCTATTTTAGCCCAAGCCGTCCCCCCCATCCCATAACTCTTAAATCCTCCATCACTCCCACACAATACACCATTTTTCTTTTACACGTGATTCACTTCACACCCCTACTTAATTCCCCACAAAACTCCGGCCCTGCTACCTAAATTCTCCTTACCCTTGTCCCTTGCAATCTATCACATTTTGCGATGTTTGATGATCATAACATTACAAATGGAATATCTACTTGATAGATTGAAAGGTTCGAAGAGGGCATTGAGAGGGAAAAGCCACTGGAGAAGTATTACTGTGACTTCATGTTTTCAGTGGAGGTAGGTTATGGTTTACTTCATGTGATAGAAAACGCTAATAGCGATCGATATGTATTGAGTGCTATTGTAACGTCTAATATGGTTTTGAGCGTAGATAGAATTATTTTTGATAAAAACTGACTGGGTGACGGGACCACCTGCGACGGATGGTCATTGTCACAACGGGACGCGATGGACTCCATTGTTACCATACTTGTGTAATTCCTTCTGCGTGCTATACTCATTACCCTCGACGACAAAGTAGGACGACCGTCATAGGCAGAGTCGTTCGAGGGTCTTAGTTTCCAAAACACTTAACTCTGAAATTGCCGGGGACTGGGATCGACTCGCTGAACTTTGTGACCAGACCTGCCAGGGATGGGACCGTCGTAGATACGACAGACCGTCACAAGCTACGTAAACCCCGACTTGGTCAGACTTCAGGAAAAGTTATGGGGTGTGTTGGATAGTTCATGATTATATCGTTAAAATTAGCGGGGTAAGGGTAGGAAGTGTAATAATTTATTTACTTGGGGGTTAAAGAATATTAATAGGGAAATAATAGTGGGTTACTTTTATCGAATGGATTGTATGATAATTAGGGTAAAGAAAGAAAAAGAATTGCAGAGAAGAAAAATAAAAAGAACAAAAAAAGGGGACCGAACGAGCGAGAGAGAGGAGAACGAATAGAAAAGACAAGAAGGCATTGGGAAAGGTAGCTTGGCTTGATCACGATTTCTTCGGTGGAGGTACGTTATGGTGTATACTATTGATAGTAAACTCTAATAGCGTCGATATGTTTGGGGTCTCGATTATAAAGTATTTATTGCTTGATGTGTGTTTGTACCGTTTGATTTTGTAAGTGTGGTGGGTTAGAATGAGGAATGTTAATCTGAAATCCTCTTATTTAGATGACGCCTTGAGTAAAGAAGACTTGATAAAATAATAATGAGATAAATGGAGCAGAGGTCAGTTCTTGAAACGGGTATATTGGATCGGAGTGTCACGTTCGACACTGTTTGTAGTATATGGGGATCGGAGGTCTCACGTTCCGACACGATAATAATAAAGAGAAGGAATCTTGAATTATTATGTTAATATACTCAAATTCGAAGAACATATTTCCAAAAGGAGTATGGTGTCTGGAGGCTTGAGTCCTCATAGGTGTTGTGGCGATGTTGCCACTGGTTCTGGTACTTGTTGATTGCCACATGTTTAAAATAGTATGGTTGATTTTATATTATTATTCAGTATATATGATTTCTATCTTTAAGTTGGCCGATGATTAACTACGCAGTAAGTGGTCCTTGTTTTTTTTTTTTTACAACACTAATTGTATTTATTCTGTTATTTGTGGGGGCAGCAAGTTTGCCATGACTTCGACCCCCCGCCCTAACTCTATAGCCCACTCTCACGCACTATAAGACTGCTAGGGTGCGAGTGAGCTATTATTCAAGCTCGGCTGGATTATCCCTGCACGTCTTTATGTCTTTGAAGTTCGGACATAGACCATTTTTCTTAGTTTAGCTTCTAAATACTCTTAGACTTGGTAATTGAGGAGAGATGTTCTTGATGTGATGACTTCCAGATTTGGGATAGGATAATAAGTATAAACTTTGAGCAGTTATTTAATGGATTATGTTAAAAAAGTTTTGGATTCTTCCGCATTATTTTTACTATTCATAAGTTGATATACTGGTAAATGTTGGGGTTGGGAGTTAGATTTGTTGGTTAAACTCACTAGTAGGATAAGTGTAGGTGCCACTCACCGGCTCGTTTTGGGTCGTGACAAAACTTTGGTATCAGAGCGTTAGGTTCGTTGGGATCTCATAACACAAGAATGAGTCTGTAGAGTCTGGAGGAACGTAGGCGGACGCCCTTACTTTCTTTAAGAAGCTATAGGACTTTAGAAAACTCCATTCTTTCTGTGATTGCGTGCTATTACTGGATCCACTTGGTATCTAGGTGATACAAATTGGTATTGCATCCTCGTCTATTTCGCAGGATGGTTTAGAACTAGAGAAACAATGGCCAACACCAACACGGCAACCAGGGTGCGTCGAGCCAACATTGGGCGGGAACTCGAGGAGGGTAGTGGAAAGACGGCCGTGGTAGTTGGGGTTGGGAGGAGGAAGCCCTCTAGAGGTAGAGGGCAAACACCTGGTCAGTTAGTAATAGGCAGTGATCAGTAGGACTCCTCCACCACTGATGGAGGTAGTGAGAGAGGGGAGAAGGGGAAAATGAGAAGGTCAAGATGAGGGAATACCAAACCCAGCCTACCCCATAGATGATTACTCAGGTTCTTACTTATCTTAGCGGGTTAATCTGAGCCGGGCCAGACACCTCTAGTGTTTCTGCCCGACCAGCACTTTAGGTTCAGGGAAATAAAAAACATGCAGCTGCTTGTGGGCTCCCTGCATGGGGGGAGCCTCATTGGAAGTAGGCACGTTTACTCGATGGCTACGGTTTCTATAGACAAGCGATCAGCGATTGAACTTTTACTAAATTCTTTAAAGTTGGAAACCTCAGTCTTCAAGGGTGCTGATCCGAAGATGCCTATGATTTTCGGTTGATTGTCATGAAGTTTACTTAGATGGACATAGTAGAATTAGAATGATTCAGTGTGAGTTTGAGGACCTATCGGTTTCAGGGGTATGCCAAAATGTGGTGGAGGTCGTATGTGAGTGTCAAACCACACAGGACCACTATGACTTGCGGGAAGAATTCTCTAGCTATTGTTGGGGAAAGTATATACCCAGGACTTTGAGGGATAGGAGGAGGGAGGAGTTCATGAGGATAGAGAAAAGAAGGATGTCCGTTGCTGGCCTATGAGGATTAAATTTGTGCACTATCAGGTATGCCACTCAGCTTTGCTCTCAGTCCAGAGAGCGATGCGCCATTTGCGAAAGGATTGAGGTTAGATTTGCGGATCCCAGCCTTACCAGGTTAGCTGCGCAGCAAAATCCTTCAGGAAGTGGTTGTGATTTTGTGATAGAGGTACAGGGGGTGAAGCCAGACGACTTTCACCGTTAGCATTCTTACACCTATGAAATTCCGTAGTGAGGTGAGTTTAGGTTCTTACTCCAGAGGCCAGAGAGTTCAGGAGCTACCCAACCCGTTTATTCAGTCTTCACTGCAGCTTTAGTTGTGGGTCCATCGCAGCCCAGTCAGCCTTTTTATGAGTTTGGAGTATCCCCAGACAGTCCTTTTCACAGAGACCTATGCTTACTCCAGAAATGGTATGGATGTGGAGAGACTGGACATAAGGAAAGTATTGCCCAAAACAGATTTACAGACCACCAATGGTTAGAGGGTAGAGGTGGTAATGGGAGGAGGCCGCCATTATGGAGGACGTGGTGGCCAAGGTAATGGATGGTGCACCAAATCAGTCGGGGTGGCGGGCAGCTGGAAACGACTGCAGCCAACATGGTAGGAGCAATGGACAGATGGTGACTAGGGTACTGTTATGCTTCCCCGGAGGGGTCTGAAGCAGAGACATCTGATGCTTATTAGTCAAGGACTCTTTGGTCTGTGATGGAATGGCTCGTATTATTGATCCATGATACACATTGCATATGTATTCCTCATTTGCTATTGGTCTTGATTTACATTGTGATTTGCTTGACATACCTATTGGTGTTTTCGGTGTATGTACTCCTGGGGGTGAGTCGTTGATAGTTGCGAAGGTGGTATAGGTCTTGTCTTGTGCTTTTGTGGGGAGCAAATACTTATGTAGATTTGATTATTCTAGCGATGGTGATTGTGATGAATTTGGGTAGACTCATGGCTTTCTCCAATTTTGCAATCTTAGAGTGCAATGCAAAAAACTCTGACGTTGGCCAAGCCTGAAACAGATTCCGCTAGATGTGGGAGGGTGATTATATTTCCACCACAGTCGTATTATACTTTTTTCTGCGCTAAGAGGATGGTTAGTAAGGTGTTTAGCTTTCTTGGCACATTCAGGGATGGACTTGAAAGTACCAGCGATTGAGTTGTTCGATAGTTGTGAGTTCTGGTGTGTTTCTGCAGACCTCCTGGATTGCCACCGGATAGGGCTATTGATTTTTGTATTGATCTAGATCCCTGTGGTACTCGCACCATTTATTCCCCCTATAGAAATGGCTCCAGCTTCAGGAATTGTTAGGTTAAAGGTTATTAGACCGAGTGCATACTCCTTGTTGCTCCAGTTTTATTTGTGAATAAGAAAAGATGGAAGTAGTCGGATGTGCATATATTCAGGCAGCTGAAATAGGTAACATAAGAACAAAGTATCCCATTCCTGCATTGATGATTTGTTTGATCAGACAGGTGCTTGTGTCTTCTCGAAAAATTGATTTGAGATCCGTTATCATCAATTGAAAAACGGGCAGCAAATGTGCCAAAGACTGGTTTTTGGAACCTAGGTATGGGCATTATGAATTCTTAGTAATAGTCTTTTGGGCTTACGAATGCCCTACTGCTTTCATGAGCCTGATGAAATCGGATTTTTAAGGCCATATCTGAATCTACTGTGTTATTTGATATATATTGATGATATACTGGATATACTTAAAAGAAGGAAAGAAACATGAGGAAACATTTGAGAAATTGTATTGAATTGTTGAGGGAAAGGGAAAAAAAAAAAAAAGACTTTAGCCAAATTCTCCAAGTGTGAGTTTTGGATCGATTCAGTGTCCTTCTTGGGCAGTGGTTTTAAGGATTGAGCGATTGGTGGATCCTTTTGCGATTGAAGCAGTGAAGAGTAGGGTAAGACACTAATGTTTCAGAGGGTAAGAAGCTTTGTTGGTTAGCTAGCTAACTTACCATCGGTTCGTCAAGGGGTTTTTCATCTATACTTCGCAACTGACAAAATTTGATTAAGCAGAATGTTCCATTTGTATGGTCGGATGAATATGTGAAGAAAGTTTTCAGAAAATTAAGACCTTGTGACTAGTGCACCAATACTTACCTTGCCGGTGGAGGTAATAAGTTATGTTTATTGTGATGCATTCTCTATTCTTGTTTGGGGGCAGTGAAAATGCAGAGGGGAGAGAAATGTAATTGCTTATGCTTCAAGACAAATAAAAGTGCGTAATGAAGTAAACAATGACCCATAGATTTGGAGTTGTCCGTAGTTGCGTATTCTGCATTAAAGCAACGGAGGACATTATCTATATGGGGTCCAAGTGAGAAGGTTTACAGATCATCGTAGTTACAATATGTCGTTCTCAGAAAGACATTGAATTTGAGGTAGAGAAAGAAGGTGAGATGGAAATATTGAAGGGACTATTGATATTCCTATTTGGTATAACCCAGAAAAGCTAATGTTGTGCAGATGCTTTACAGTAGAAAAAGCAGGGAGCATGGGTAGTTAGCCACTTGTAGGTTTCTGACGCCTTAATGGCTAGAGAGGTTCAGACTTGGCTATGACTTTATGAGAGCGGAAAATACTAAGAAAGGAGGGACTTTTGGCCCGTGTGTGGAGGAAGAATCTTCTTTTTGATAAAATTAGGGTAAGGAAGTTGCTGATGAGAGCTTTAAGCCGAATTCGAGAAGATACGGTATTACGAGGAGAGGCCTAAGGGAAATAATTGATGAGAAAGACATTTGAGGAATAAGGGGAGGGTATGGGTCCCCGTATTGAGATTTGATTCACACTATTCTTACAAAGGCTCATAGTGAAGGTATTCTATACACCCTGGTTCAACCAAAATGTTCTGGGACCTAAAAACAATATTGTTGTGGAGTAGCTATGAAGCGGGGACATTGTGCTTATGTTGCCAATGCCAAATTGGTGAGCAGGTGAAGTAGAACACAAGAGGCACTTGAGGGCACTTCAAAGAATGCCATTCATTAATGGAAGTGGGAAAGAATTGCATTGGAGGGATTTCGTGGTTGGTCTTCAAAAGACATTGGGTAAGTGATTCTATTTGGGTAATGTGAAGGTAACAAGTCTGCTCACTTCATTCGGGTCGTCAAGATGATTACAATGCAGAGAAAGTTAGCCAAACTCAATATCTCAGACAATTGTTCGATGCGGGAGTTTCACTTTTCTATCATATCGATAGAGATACGCTTTACTTCTAAGTTTTGGAAAACTTACATGTCATGAATTAGGTACTGGTTGGAGCTTAGTACGCATTCACCCTCAGCGATGGCTAGTCTGATAGCGAACGATTCAGGTGTGGGAGGGGGATAGCTTCGTGCATGTGTGATAGGAATTTGGTCGGTCATTGGGATAATTTCATACCTTAGCAAAGTTTTTCATACAATAAGAGCTATACTCAAGTATATCTGGCCCCATTTGATCGCACTGAGGGGAGGAGATGAGGTCTCATATTGGTCTGGTGTGATGCGTTTGAGGTGAGACGGGGGGTCCGATCTTTGAGGAATCGGTAGATAAGTATAAAATTCATCAGGAGAAGTTCGAGCAGCTCAGAGCAAAGCAGAAAGTATATGCAGACGAAGGTTAGGACATGGATTTTTATGGAGGGTTAACAAGTCTGTAAGGTGTCACCCATGAAGGGGTGATTGCGTTTTTGTGCGAGGGTGGTAAGCTTAGTCATAGGTATATTGAGTCCATTGAAGTTCCTGAAGCGCGTGGGGGAGGTGGCTTATGAATGGCATCTCGCCTCAGAGTCTCAGAGCTAGGAGGGCACCCGGTATTTCCTGTGTCTTGCTGAAAAAAATACCATGGGGATGAAAACTACATATTCGTGGGATCAGTTCTTCTGATGAGAATTTGTGCTTATGAGGAAGGCACTGTTTGCTATTTTAGATACAGAGGTACCTCAGGTTGAGATCAAAGGAGATTGCATCTATAAGGTTCAGTGGAAGAAGAATCTGCAAGTGAAAGAGTCCACTTTGGAGAATGAGGGGTTGATATGCAAGACATATATCCAAATCTTTTTACAGATTCATGGGTGGTACTCTTTCTCTCCACTTACTTTCTTCCTGTGATCGTGTTGAGGACTAAACGTGGTGTAAATTTGTATTCATTGTAAAACAACATGTTAGCCGGATTCGAAAAGCAAGTTTAAATTATTTTGATAAACACTCTGACTGGGGCCGAAGGGACCACGCGAGGAGACCATCATGGTCACGACAGGACCGTTGATGGACTCCGTCGTCCCATAATGTGTACTTCTTCTGTGCTCTCCTCATTACCCTCGACGACAAGTTAGACGACCGTATAGGCCGACGGTCCATCGAGTGTCTTTGTTCCAAAAACAACTTAAACTCGAAATCAGGGTACTGGGATCGACTGCTGAACTTTTTGACGGACCTCCTACAGGACGGTGACCGTCGTAGATGCGACGGACCCGTCACAAGCTGCGTAACCGACTTGGCAGACTTGTGCTAAAGTTTAAGGGGTGTTTGGGGACTATTCATGATTATAATCATGAATTAGCAAGGTAAGTTGTAATAATTTATTTACTTGGGGGTTAAGAAGATTAATAGGGAAAAAATTGTGGGTTACTTGTTATATTAATTAGAGTGTATGATAATTAGGTTAAAAGAAAAGAATCTGACAGAAGAAAAATAAAAAGAACATAAAGGGGAACGAAAAGAGCGAGTGAGAGACGAGAGAGAGAACGAAGAGGACCAACAAAGGCATTTGGAAGGTTGTTGCTCTGATCACGTTCTTCGGTTGGAGGTGGTTAGGGTTTATGTATTTGATTAACCTCTTAATAGCGCTCGATATGTATTGGGTGGTATTGTAAAGTCATTCTATGTGCTTGATTGTGTGTCTGATGTTTGATGTGTAATATTGTGGTGGGCTAGACTAATGAAACTGTGGAATCTTAAATACTTTATGTAAGAATGACGCCTTGACGTAAAAGAAGACTTGATTATTAAAATAAAAAAATGAGATAAATGGTCGGAGGTCACGTTCGACACGGTAATATTGGATAGGAGTGTTGTAACACGTTCCGACACGGGTAGTATATGGGAGCGGAGTGTCACGTTTCCGAAAGGATAATAATTAATAGAAGGATCTTGAATTATGTTATATTACCCAAAATTCGAAGAAGGAACAGATATCCCAAATAAGTATGGTGTGGAGTTTGAAAGTCCTCATAGGTGGCTTGGTGATGTAGCAATGGTTATTGTATTGTTATGTGCCACCTTGTAAGTTATTATGGTTGATTTATTATTATACGTTCAGTCATATATATTGCTTTCTATTTTGAAGTTGGCGCTGATGATACTTACTCAGTACGGTTGTTCCTTGTACTGACCCATACTTGTATGTTCTTCTTTGTTATTTGTCGAGTGCAGAAAGTGTGCAATCGCTTCTGACCCTCCCTAAAACTCTAGCAAGGTCTCCAGCACATAGACTTCAGGGTGAGGCTTATTCGTCCTAGTTCGGGCTGGATTTTCTTTCAGTCTTGAGTCTTTGAAGTTCGGTACATGGACCATCGTTTTAATTATGTTACTTCTTAAATACTTTAGAATTTGGTAATTTGAGGATAGATGTCTTAATGTGATGACTTCCAGATTTTGGGGATAACAAGGATTAACTCAGAAGGTTATTTATTGATTTACGTAATAAGTTTGGGATCTCCGATTATTTTTACTATAATAATTGATATACTGGCAAATGTCTGGGGTTTAGATTTGTTGGTTGCTCACCTGTAGGATAAGTGTGGGTGCCACTCGCGGCTCTTTTTGGGTCGTGACCAGTGTGGTTGGCCTAAAATTATGAGGGCCTGTTGAATTCCTTATCTTTCAACCATCCTATTAAAATGATGCCTTGAATAAACAAGGCTTGATGAAATAAAATAATGAGATAATTTGAATAGGAGATGTCACATTCCGACACGCATTATAGACGACTAAGTAGTTGCACATTCCAACACGCATATATGGGATTGGAGTATTACGTTTCCGATACAATAAATAAAGGGAAAGGAAATTGAAGTAATAAATGTACTTATTTCAAGGAACCTGTTTTCCAAAATGAAGGAGTGGAGGCATGAGTTCCCTCATAGTGGCTTGATGTTGTGATTGATGGGAGTGTAACAGTTTGGTGTTTTGTCAATTGGTTGATATGTGTTTGTTGTTGCCACCGGTTAAGGATCTGTAGTTGATTTTATGTTATTATTCAATATATATTGGTTTCTATTTTGGGTGGCGATGATACCTACTCAGTACGTGTTCCTTGTACTGACTCCTAATTGTATTTTCTTCTCTGTTCTTTTGTTGGGGATGCAGCAAGGTTTACCAATTCGGGACTTCGACTCGGCCCTCAGCTCAGTCGTCTCCAAAACACAAGAGTTCCGGGTGAGCTATAATTCAGCTCGTGCTGTGGATTCACTCCTGATGTCTTTGAATTTGCGACATTGGACCTCTTTTGCTTATTTTGGTTTTCTTTAAAAAATCTTAGACTGGTAATTTGGAGATAAGAGTCCTTGAGAGCATGACTATCAGATTTTGGGATGATACGAATAAACTTTAGAGAAACTTATTTAAATTTGTTGTTAGTATCTTTTGGTCTTCCGCATTAGTACTATATATAGTTGAACTATTGGTTATATGTTGGGGTTTAGATGTGTGGTTGCGCCACATAATGAAGTAAGTGGGGTGCCACTCACGAATCTTTTGGGTATTGACAAAATTATTCCTTATCAACAATATTCATAAATTTTAAGAGAGACTATATGTGTCCTTTTACTGCACAATCATGTTGTCTCTCTTTCATTGTGTCGCCTTATGTTATTCCCCACCTTCTATCATTTTTTTTATCCTACATAATAGTTATTAAATAATTGTTATATAAGACCAAATATTTAAATGTCAAAATAACCCACTATTACATTATCTATTATTATTTTTTTATCATAAACTAAATTAAGTATTAAAAAAAAACCCCACTATTAATAATGTATAAAGGCATAGTCCAAAACACCCATTAGGAATATATCAAAATTATTTTCGTGAAAAACAATTTCTAGGCTCAACCCGACAGAAAACGGATCGTTGCATAATTACTTAGAAAGTATTATATTTAAAGTTTACCAAATACGTATGTGATTCATGGTGAATATAGGGTATTTGGAGTGAAGTAAAAGTTAAAACTTAACTAATCAGACTAAAGAAAGTCTTTAAGGTCTCCAAATACGTAATAAGATGTAGTTAATGAATACAGCGTTAGAAGTAAGTTAAAATTAACAATTAGGACTAGAAATTTATATGTTTTCCACCTACGTAATGTGATGTCGTTGGGAATGTAAGTGTTGGAAGGAACGTAAAACTTACGTAATTAATTAGATTAGAAAAGTCTTTAAGTCTCCAAATAATTAATGTGATTAAGTTGGTAAATTTAGTGTAAGAAGTAAGTTAAACTTAACTAATTAGAATGAAAATGTTTTTTAAGTTTTCCAATAAGAAATGTGAGTTGTTGGTGAAGATAGTGTTTCGGTATTAAGTTAAAACGTACTAATCAGACGTAGATAGTCTTTAAGTTTCTCCAAATACTTTAATGTGATTTAGTGTGAATATAGTATAGAGTAGCAAGTTTCAACTTAACTCATTCAGACTTAGAAAGTTTTAAGATTTCTAACAAGTAATGTGATTCTCGTTGGTGAATAGTAGTTATAAGTAAGTTAAAACTTAATCTATTTAGACTTAGAAAAATTGGTTTAGTTCTTCAAATAAGTTAATGTGATTTAATTGGGGAATATATGTTTGAATTAAGTTAAAACTTAACTAATTAGACATAGAAAGTCTTTCATGCTTCAAATTAAGTTAATGTGATTAAGTTGATCAATATAGTGTTTTAGGAAGTTTAAAACATAACTAATTGACTTAGAATGTTGGTTAAGTTTTCAAACAAGTAATGTGATTTCGTTTACTGAATAGTGTTAGAATAAGTGAAAACTTAATAATTGGACTAGAAAAATGTCTTAAGTTATTAAAATAAAAAATTGTGATTTATTTGTGAATTAATTAGACTTAAAGTCTTAAAGTTCTCCAAATAAGATTAATAATTTGGGGGGATTTTAGGTGATGGAATATTATGTGAGTTAAGTTAAAAACTCTACTTAGCCTTATAAATCTTTAGTTTCCAAAAACATAGGTGATTAGATGGTGAATATATTGTTAGCGTTAGTTATACTTAAACTAATTAGACTAGAAAGTATTATTGTTTTCCAAATAAGTAATGTGATTTGTGGGATAGTGTTTGGACGTAATTAAAATTCATTAATGATACTCTAGAAATTCTTTTAAGGTTCCCAAATACATAATGTGTTTAGTTATGAATATAGTGTTAGAGTGAGTTAAAACTAACTAATTAGACTTAAAGTTATTATGTTTCCAAAGAAGAGAATGTGATGTCGTGTTGAATTTAGGCTTCCGCGAGAAGTTAAGGTTAAACTCTAATTAGCCCTTAGAAAGTCTTTAAGTTCTCCAAATACTTAATGTGATTAAGTTGGTAAATATAGTGTTAGAAGTAAGTTAAAACTTAACTAATTAGACTTAAAAAGTTATTATGTTGTCCAAATAAGTAATGTGATGTCATTGGTGAATATAGTGTTTTAGTTAAGTTAAAACTTAACTAATTAGCTTTAGAAAACCTTTAAATTCTCCAAATACTTAATGTGATTTAGTTGGTGAATATAGTGTTAAAAGTAAGTTAAAACTTAACTAATTAGACTTAGAATGTAGTTAAGTTTTCCAAACAAGTAATGTGATTTCGTTGGTTAATATAGTGTTTGGAAGTATGTTAAAACTTAACTAACTAGACTTAGAAAGTCTTAACGTTCTCCAAATATTTCATGTGATTTAGTTGGTGAATATAGTGTTAGAAGTAAGATAAAACTTAACTTATTAGACTTAGAAAGTTGTTAAATTTTCCAAACAAGTAATGTGATTCGTTGGGTGGAATAGCTAGTAGAAAGTTAATTAAAACTTAACAATCTGACTTAGAAAAAAATTGTAAGTTTATCAAAATTAGTTAATGTGATTTTGGTCACGCCAAAAAACGAGCAGCGAGTGGCACTCACACTTACTCTCCGAGTGAGCAAACAAACAAACCAAACCTGAACATTACACTATTTCAATCCATAGTGAAAAAATATAATGCGAAAGATCTCCAAAAACCATGGAACGAAAATCAATAAATAACTTCTAAAACTCAGAACTTATCGTTCCAAAATCTAGGAAGTCATCCATATCAAGAACATCAATCCTCAAATTACAAATCTAAGGTATTAGAAGACTAAAATCAACATAAGTACAAAGATGGTCCATGTCCGAACTTTCAAAACATTCAAAGACGTGTTGAAGAAGAGAGTCCAGCCGAGCATAGGAATTAATAGCTCAACTTGAAAATCTGAGTGCTGAAGACGGCTAGTTTTAGTTGAGGACGAGGTGAAGTCAATGGTGCACTTGCTGCACTCCACAAAACAACAAGAAGGAAATAAAAGTAAGAGGGTCAGTTACAAGGAAACAATATGAGTAGCGTATCATCGGCAAACTCAAAACGAAAGTAATAGTATACTGAAAACAATAAATAAAATCAACCATAATAATTAGCGGGAGAACTCAACAAGTACAAGAACCATTGCAAACAACACCACGCACACCTATGAGGACTCAAGCCTCCACACCATACTCATTGGACAAAGTATCTTCAAAACTTGAGTATATGTTACATGATTCAAGATTACTTCTCTGTATCTTATCAGTCGGAACGTGACAATCGATCCATTATTCCTACCATGTCGGAACGTTACACTCGCATCCCCTAATACTACGTGTCGGACGTGACACCCGCTTCCCCTAATACTACGTGTCGGAAAGATGACACCCGGGTGTCACAATCTCATTAAGCTTATTACAAAGTTTCGTTTTGCCAAGGCGCTGCATCTTAACAGAGAGATTCAAGATTAAAGATTAAACAGTACAACATTCTAATACACTACAAGTACACCAATTACAAACATACAAACCCAAATAAGAATATAGAAGACTTACAATACATCCAATAATACATATTCAATCGCTATTAGAGTTTACTATGAAATAGCGATAAATCATAACTACTCCACAGACAGACAGATCAATAAAGGTTACTTTTCTCAATGCCTTTGTTTCCTTTTCGCTTCTCCTTTTATCGTCGTTACCCCTTTGTTCTATTCTTTTATTTTCCATCTCCAAATTCTTTTCTTTTTACCATAATTATCATATAATTCATTATTGATAAAGATGTGATAAAAGTAACCCACTACTTAATTTCAAGGTACCTTTGAACCCCAAGTAAATACATTATTAATACCTCACTAAATTTCATAAGGTTTTTCATTGAATATTCCAAAACAACACCTTTAAAACCTTACAGAAATCCGACCCAGTTGGGGTTTACTAACCTGTGACGGCCCGTCGTGTCTTGACGGTCCGCCTGCAGGTCGCCGTTCTCAAAGTTCAGAGAGTTAATCAGTAAAAGGGTTTTGTGACGGTCCGTCGTACGGTGACGTCCGTGCTTGACAGTTCCGTCGTGGGTTACAGAGAGTCACTCCCATTACCCAGATTTTAGTTGAAGTGTTTGGAACGATAGGCCGCGACGGTTCCGTCGTGACCATATGACGGTACGTCGCTGATCCTGTCGACCCAGTCAGTTATTTTCAAAAAAATTCTACTGCTTGAATCGACTAAACAGGTTGTTACAATAATAAGATACCAATTTACATCGTTCATCCCGAACATCACAGATAGAAAAAACAAGGGAGGGGAAAGAAGAGTACCTGAATCTGTAAAACCGTTTGTAGATATCTTTTTGATCAGGCCTATCATCTTACCCAAGGGACTTCAAATGGCGACTCTTCCATGAACCTTGATGGATGCAATCTCCTTTGATCTCAATTGTGGACTTCTCTATCTAAGACAGCAACAGGCTCCTCCTACATTAATACAAATACTCATAAGAAGGGACTGAATCAACGAATAAGTAGTCTTCCTCCCCATGGTATTTTTTCAGCATAGGCCACATGAAAATACCGGGTGCATCCTGCGAGTCGTGGATGGCAATGCCAAGTTCATCAGACACCTCCCCACGCGCTTCAGAAACTTCAAATGGACAAATATACCTTTGGCTAAGCTACATCGCTTACAAACCGCATCACCCCCTTCATGGGTGAAAAACCTTAGCAAGCCTTGCTCACCCTTACATAAAATCCAAGTCCCTACCTTCGATTCTGTATATTCTTCTGCCTGTGTCTAAGCTGCTAGACTTCTCCTGAATGAATTTTACTTTATCTAACGATTCCCTCAAAAGATCGGTACCCATGGTCTCACCTTAAATGACAAACCACCCAATGGAGACCTACATCTCCTCCCAACAGTGCCGCAAATGGGGCCATATCAAGACTTGAAGTGATGATTTATTGTATGAAACTCTGTTAAAGGGTATAAGAAGTTATCCAATGACACCAAAATTTTTGAAAGCACGAAGCATATCCTCCAACACCTGAATCGTTCGCTCAGACTCTGACCATTGGTCTGAGGTGGAAATGCAGTACTAAGGTCCCACATAGTACCTAATTCAGCGTGCAATATTTCTCCAAAACATAGAAGTATAAACTGCGTACCTCTATCTGATAGATGGAAAGCTGGGACTCATGCAATAGAACAATTTCTGAGATATTAGGAGTTTGAGCTAACTTCTCTGCATTGTAAGTACCTTGACGTGGAATGAAGTGGACAGACTTAGTTAATCTGTCAACAAATTACCAAAGGAATCAAACTTACCCAATGTCTTTGTTTTGAAAAGGGACCAAACCAAAATACATGCAATTTCTTTCCCACTTAAATTCAGGAAGGGTATTTTCTGATGAAGGTTCCTCCGGGCCTTAGTGCCCTCAACTCTACACTGCTGACAAATTCGGGCATGGGCAAAAAAACAACATGTCACGTTCACCACTCTACCAGCGATGTTTCTTTAGGGTCACGATACATCTTGTACACCACATGATGTTATAGAAGACCTTGAACTAGAGGCCTTTGTAGAATTAGGTGAATCACATCACCGACGCGGGCAACATACCTTCCCTTATTCTCAAAAAACGGTCCTCATCAATTTTGCTTCTTTAGCCTCTCCCCTCGCACTACCATATCTCGAATCCGGATCAGTTGTCTCATCCAGCAAACTGTTTTCCCTTTCAATCGTGTCAGAGAAAAAGAAGATCTTGCCTCCCACACTGCCAAAAAATCTTCCCTGCTCCAGTACTTCCAACCTCATAAGTCGTTAGCAGATTCTAAATGTTCTAGCAATATGGGCGTCTAGAAACCTGCAAGTGAGCTAGGACTTCCCATGCTCCCTGCTTTTACTAAAAGCCATCTACCACAACATTAGCTTTTCTGAGGTGATACAAGATAGTAATATCATAGTACCTTCAGTAGTTCAATCACCTCCTCTGTTCAAATTCAAATCTTTTGATTAATGACATACTGTAAATACGATAATCTGTATAGACTTCACATTTAACCCCATATGATAATGTTCCATGCTTTAATGCAAACACTACTGCTCCAACTCCAAAATCATGGGCTCGATAGTTTGCGTTCATGCACCTTAGTTGCCTCGAAGCATAAGCAATTAATTCTTCTCCCTGATTAGCATGCACCCAAACCAGAATAATATGCATCACAATACACAATGAAATTATTAATTTCCACTGGCAAAGTAGAAGTGGTGCAGTAGTCAACAGCTTGAGGTTAGAAAGCTTTCTTCACATTCATCCGACCATACAAAGGGAAACATTATTTTTAGTCAAGAGTTGTTGCTGCTGTAAGAAATAGAGGAAAAATCAATTGGACAAAATTGACGTAGTAGTTAGCTAAACTAACAAAGCGCCTTACCTCTGTAACATTGTAGGTCTTCCCCAAACTCTTCACCGTTCAATTTAGATAGGAACACCATCACTCCATACTTAGAAAAAACGTGCCCCAAGAAGGACGCGAATCTAGCCAAAACCTCAAATTGGAGAATTTGGCATAAAGCTTTTCCTCTCTCAAACACTTTGTCACAACCCAAAAAACGGCAGCGACTGGAACCAACACTCTATCCACTATGTGGGGAAAAAACCAAAGAAAAAGTAACAACAGGTTTAAATAGTAAGTAAAAAATAAAACAAAGAAAAATTGAGGAAGACCTTAAACTTGCATTTTTTATGAAAATCGAATTAAATAACTATAAAAAACATCAATACGTTATTCCCAAAACCTGAAGTCACACCACAAGAAAATATATCCTCAAATTACTAATCTAAGAGATATCCTAAGAAGGTAAAATAAATACAAAAGCTAGTCATGCCGGAAATTTGAATGGCACTAAACATGCAAGAAGATGACCAGTTCCAAGAGAGAATCATTAGCTAACCCCCCTGAAATCCGGTGTAATGAAGACTGACTAGAGTTGCGGTTGAGTTTGAGACTGACGGTATATGTTTGCTGCACTCCAGATAAACAAAGAAGAAACATACAAGTTAGGGGTCCCCAGTACAAACACGAGTTACTGAGTATGGGTATCATCGGCCAAAACTCAAAATAGAAAACAAAGATATCAAATATAAGATCATAAATCAAACTGATAATACTCAACATGTAGCAACAACAAGTTCTAAAATCATCATAAGCACCCCGAACGTTCACTCATGAGGACTCAACTCAACACCATACCCTTGGGAACTAGGTTCATTGATTGAGTATATAACATCTTTCAAGGTTGATTATCTTATTTCTCTCATGCGGTACGTGACACTCCGCTCCATATATACTATCCCTGTTGTTGGAACGCTGACACCCGATCCCTAATTCTAAGATCGGCTGTGACACCCCATCCATATTCATCCTGGTGTCGGAAACGTGACACCCGATCCATCTATTCCTTGTGTCGAAATGTACCCGATCCATATCTATCTAGTGTCGAAACTGACAACCAGATACTCTATTATACCTGGTGTCGAACGTGACACCCGATCCTCTACCTCATTCTTTTAGTTCATCAAGCCTCTTTATACTAGGCATCCATTAACAAGATGGTTTTCAAGATTAACTTCAATAGCTCTCATGCTTATTTTATCACATTAGATAATCAACATACATTACAAGTTAATTAAGCATTATAGAAGGGTTTAACAATACTACCCAAGTCATATTCATTCGCGATTAAGAGTTTACTACAAATAGCGTTAAAACCATAACCTACATTCCACCGAAGATTAGTGATCAAGCATGAAAAAATCCTAAGTCTTACTTTCCTATTGGTTCTTCTCTCTCTCTAGATGTTTATCCTCTCCTTCTCTCTTTTTCTTTCTGGTTTTCTTATTAAAACCCTCTTTCTTTTACCCTATTAGTATTACGAAGTATAAGAGATGATAAATAACCCATTTTATTTTAGGTTTTTTAAGGGTTTCTCTTTAACCCCTATAAGTAATTGAAATATTAATATTAATCTATTAACTGAATTAATGATAGAATGAACGTCCAAAATCACCTTTTAAAAAATTAACAGAATTTCAAGACCCTGAGGAGAGTGCAGCTACGAAACCGTGTACGGGTCGTCTGCAGGTTGTCACAAAAGCTTAGAGAGTAATTTCTGTGAGATGTGTGACGGTCCGTCGGGCCCACGACGTCCATCCTGGCCATTCCGTTATGAAGTTCAAGAGTCGATTTCTTAGTACTCCAGGTAGTTTTGAATTCCAAGGTTTATGGAAACGAGATACCACAACAGTACGTCGTGACCATGACGATTCTCGTGGGATCTGTCGACTCCGCCTAATTTTTCCAGAAAAAAATTGCTGCTCAAAACGACTAACAGGTCGTTACAATAGATACCACTTTACCCATCGTTCGTCCTCGAACGATCACGAGAGAAAACACGAGTGAAAAGGGAGTAAGTACCGAATCTGTAAACAAGGCGGGTATCTTTCGTGACATATCAGCCTCATTCTACCAAGTGGATTCTAAAAATGGTCAGATTCTTCCATTGCACTTAATGGATTGCAACTCCGCGACCTCACTGCGGCACTTCATCTATCTAAAATGGCAACAGTCTCCTTCATAAGATAAGTTCTCATCTAAGCAGAACGGTAATCCTAAAGACAATGATTTGTGTAGTTTTCCCATCCCTTGTACTTTTTAAACATAGACAATTTTAAATACGCTGAAAGTTTTAGAATTAGGGATCGGGGGAACGTTCCGACACCAGGATAGTATATGGAGCGGAGTGTCAGTACCCGACCACGAGAGAAATAAAGATAATGAACCTTGAAAGAGTAATATACTCAATCTAATGAACCTAGTTCCCAATGTGTATGGTGTTTGTGAGGCTTTGAGGCCTCATGAGTGAACGTTGGGGGGTGTTATTATGATTTTATGAACTTGTTGGTGCTAATGTTGAGGATTAAGTTGATTTATGATATTATTTGATATATACGGTTTTCGATGTTTGAGTTGGCGTATGATACTACTCAGTACTCGGGTTGTACTGACCCCTACTTTATGTTTCGTTTCTGTTTATATGTGGAGTGAGCAAACATACCGTCATCTTAACTCAACCGCAACTCTAGCAGTCTTTAATTACACCAGATTCAGGGTTAGTTTGAGCTAATGCTTCCTAGCTTGGACTGAATCATCTTCTCATGTCTGAGCCTTGTGAAGTTCCGGATTAGACTAGCTTTTTATTTATTTAGCTCTTAGATATTCATGATTAGTAATTGAGGATAGACGTTCTTGTGGTGTGATGACTTCCAGGTTTTGCGCACTAATAAGTATTTGATTTTTTATAAGTTATTAAATCGATTTTCATAAATGAGTTTAAAGTCTTCCGACATTTATTTGTTATTTATGGTTGAAACGTTGGGAACTGGATTGGGTGGTTAGTTGTCTAATCACAAAGAACGAGTTAGTAGAGTTTAAGGAACGGAGGGGATGCCTTTACTTTTCTTTGAGAGGCTATAGGACTGTAGAAAAATTCCAATTCTTTCTCTCTTTCATGTTATTACTTTGGATCCCAATTGGTATATAGGTTGAGACAACTGGTATCTGGACATCTTCATTCTATTGAGCAGAGGGTTTTTGTAGAACAAGAGAGAATTGTAGACGGCGTCTATCAACACCAAGCACCGGCAGGACAGGATGTGTCTGAGCCAACCACGGGGCGTAGATCAAAGAGGAGCAGTGGAAAGGCGGGCATGGTAGAGGGCGAGGAGAGGACGTCTCTAGGGAAAGAGGGACAAGCACTGTCCCATCTGGTGCTAGGGCGGTGACTCCTCCACGACTGAGGAAAGTCTGTAAGAGAGGGTGCGGAGAGAGGGGAAAAAATGTTAGCCAAATGAAGAATCAGGAATTACCACCCCCAACCTACCCCAGAGATGATTAATCACGGTTCTTGTTATTTCGATTGTTATCTGATCAAGGGCCAGACACTCAGTTTCTTGCACCAGCACCTCAGGTTCTGCCGGAAGTACAACATGCAGCTACTATGCTCCCCGCATGGATGCCCTCATTGGGGAAATAGGACGTCTTCCTCGTCATGACCCAGGGCCTCCTTATAATGACAAGCGATCAACTGAACTTTCAGTAAGTTCTTGAAAATTTAAACCTCCAGTCTTCATAGGGTTCTGAATCGTGAGGATGCCTATATGAATTTTTTTTGTGATTGTCATGAGTTACTACGTAAAATGGGCATAGTGGAACGGTTTTTGGGTGTTGAGTTGGACTTATCGGTTTCAAGGGAAGCCAAAAATGTTGTGGCGGTCACATGTTTAGTGTTCAACCAACAGAGGCAACCACCTAGACTTGGCCACATTCTCATCTTGTTTATGGAGAAGTATATTCCCCAGACTTGAGAGATAGGAAAAGTGACGAGTTATGAGCCTAGAGAAGGTAGGAGTTAGCGGTTACTGCATGGTTGAGGCTAAGTTTCAAGCTTATCCAGTATGCCACCAAACTATGTTTTCAGTCCACAAGAGCGGGGTTCTCGTTTTGTGAAGGAATTCGAGGGTCAGACTTGCGGATTTCAGCCTTACAGGATAGTGGCTTAGTGTGCTAGGCCAAATCCTTTCAGAAGTGGGTAGACTTCGGATTTCTCTTTTCTTGTGATAGAGGTGGAAGGGGTGAAGCCAGATGACTTCACCATGGCATCGAAATCAAAAGGTTTGCGAAGGGAGGGAGTTTAATGGTTCTTACTCTAGAGGACATGAGGTAGGAGGTAGGTTACTCGGTTCCGACCAAGTGAGTGTTCACTACAGACGTCGTTGGGGTCTCATCTCAGGACCAGTCAACAATTCGTCATAAGAGACCTATGTTTGACGCCAAGGAGTGTTACTGGATGTGGGGAGACTGCGGGCCATATCAAGAGGTATTGTCCAAAAAGAGCTACAGACCTCAAATGTAGAGGTAGAGGTGGTGACTGGAGAGGCTGTTATTCTGGAGAACTGCAGTGGTAGAGGTGGTAATGTGGTCACCAAAACGGGGGGGTAGGTAACGGGAACATGGAGCACTATAAACAACATGGTAGGGGCAACGGGCAGACAGTGATAGGGCCCATTGTTATGCTTTCCCTGGACGGTCTGAAGCGGAGACATCTGATGCTTTATCACAGGAACTTTTGGTTTGTGATGGTGTTTCTGGCTTCCGTATTATTTGCTACTGGTCTTAATTACATGCGAATGTTGAATGCCTATTGTGTTCTACTCCGTGGGTGAGTCTGTGATAGTTTGAAAAGGTGTATAGATCTTGTCGTGGGACTTTTGTGGGAGAAATACTCATGCAGACTGGTTTCATAGAATGGTTGACTCGATTTATCTGTTGTAGGACTTGGCTTTCTCCAAAATTTTGCACCAGCTGCGATTGTACTGCGTTAAAACTGTAACGTTGGCCAAGCATGGGACAGATCCGTTAGTTGGGAGGCGTTAACTACACTGCCAATCCGGTTCGTATCGTTACTTTCTTCGCGCTAATATAAGAGAATGGTTAGTAAGGGTGTTTAGCTTTCTTAGACACCTGCGGGAGATACTACACTAAGTACCTGCAATTGAGGTCGGTTTTAATTAGTCGCGATTTTTTTAGATGTGTTTCTGCAGACCTTCCGGTATGCCACCGGATAGAGATATTGACGTCTGCATCGATCTTGAACAGGGGGTAATTGACCCATTTTATACCCCCTTATAGGATGTCGCCCCGCTGAGTTAAGAAGATAAGGCACACTTCAAGAGTTGTTAGTAAAGGTTTCATTAGACCAAGTGCATCCCCTTGGGGTGCTCTGTTTTGTTTTGAAACAAGAAAAGGAGTCTTCGGATGTGCATGACTACCGGCAACTAAATAAAGTAATTTTAAGACCAGATATCCTCTTTCTCACATTGATGATTTGTTTAGATAAGTTACAATGTGGTGCTTGTGTCTTCTCTAAGATTGACGGGGTCTGGTTTATCACAATTGAAAATACGGGAAGAAGATGCCCTGCCCAAAGACTGCTTTAGAACAGGTATAGGCATTATGAATTATTCGGTTAATGTACTGGGGACTAACAATTCCCATGTTGCTTATATGAGCCACTTGATGAACGGATTTTAAACTATCTGGATCTCTTTGTGATCGGATTTATTGATGATATAATGGATATTACTCCAAGATGTAAGTAAGAAGGAACAGGAGGAGCATTTGAGAATTGGTTGAAATGTTGAGGGAGAAAAGAGAAGAAAAAGCTTTAGGACAAAATTATCCAAGTGTGAGTTTTGGCTAGATTCAGTGTCCTTCTTGGGGTACGTGGGTTTCTAAGGAGGAGTATCTGGTGGATCCTTCTAAAATCGAGAGTAGTGAAGAATTGGGTAGACCTAGAATGTGTCAGAAGAAATAAGAAGTTTTCTGGTTTAGATAGGTTACTACCATCGATTTGTCAAAGGATTCTCTTGATGTTCACAATTGAGAACTTCACTAAGCAGAATGTTCCTTTGTTATGGGCGGATGATAGTGCGAAGAAAGTTTAGAAACCTCAAGACCTTGCTGACTACTGCACTATCCTTACCTCCCTGCCAGATTAGTTTATAAGTAGAACGGGTCAAGAATTCATTGTTTATTGTGATGCATCCTATTCTGGTTTGGAGTTGTAGTGCTAATGACAGGAGAAGAACGTAATTGCTTATGCTTAGAGACAATTAATAGGTGCATGAACGAATTATCCGACCCACGTTTAGCGTGGCTGCGATGGTGGTTGCATTAAAAGAAATGGAGACACATCTATATGGGGTTAAGTTGTGATAGTCCTCTACGGATCATCGTATTGTTACAGTATGTCTTACTCAGAGAGATTTGAATTTTGAGACAGGAGGGGGGTGGATGGAACTACTGAAGGATTATGATGTTTACCAATCTTATACCACCGGGAAAGGAATGTTGTGGCAGGAACGCCTTAAGTAGAAAGCGGGAGCAATGGGTAGTTTGCCCACTTACAAGTTTTTAGAAGCCCATTGGCTAGAGAGGTAAGACTCTGGCTAAGCCTTATGAGGTGGGAAGTAAATGAGAAGGGGGGATTTTTGGGCCCATGTTGGAGGCAAGATCTTCCTTCTTGACACAAATTAAGGGAAAGCAGTTAGATGAAAAGTAATTCGGATCCGAGATAAGGCTGTGCGGAGAGAGGCTTTAAAAACAGCAATAATGGAGAGGAAGGTGTTTTGAGAATTAAGGGAAGGGTATTGTGGCCCGTGTGATGATTTGATTCAACCACTATTCTTACAGAGGGCTAATCGGTCGGATTATTCTATACATCATGGTGCCAACCAAGCTGTACCGTGACCAAGGCGACATTTTTGGGGAGTAGAATGAAGCGCGACATTGTTGAGTATGTGCAGTGGACCCAACCCATCCGTCCCCCCCCCACAACCACAATCCATACCCCCGTCAGCAAGTAAAGTATGAACACCATAGGCCCGGAGGAAAAACTTCAGAGAATGGGACTATTCCTGAAGGAAGTGGAGAGAAGTGCAATGGACTCGTGGGTTTGGTCTTCTAAAGACATTGGGCAAGTTTGATGCATTGGGTAATTGTGGACATGATTAATAAGTCTGCTTCATTTCATTCCGGTTACAGGTGACTTACAAATGCAGAGAAGTTAGTCAGACTCTACTATTAAGAATTGTTGGTTCATGGAGAGTTCCACTTTCCATCATATCAGCTAGAGGTAGCAGTTACTTCTAAGTTTTGGAGGAACATTGCACGCGGAATAGGTCTTGTGTGGACTAGTAGGCCTTTCCCCCTCAGATCGATGGACAGTATGAGCGAACGATCAAGATTGGAAGATATGCTTCGAGCATATTTGATGAATTCGGTGGTCATTGGTATAACTTCTACCCTAGGGAGTTTATACCAATAATAGCTATCCACTCACGATGATTATGGCTCCTTTCGAAGCTTTGTATGGGAGGAGATGTAGGTATCCATTGGTGGTTTGATGCATTCGAGGTTGAAGCCTTGGGGTGGTACATGACATTGTGAGGGATTCGTTAGCCAAAGGTTGAAATTATTCAAAAAAGCTGTTAGCGGCTCAAAGTCGGCAAAAGGAGTATGCAGAATCCAAAAGGTTAGGGGAATTGGGTTCAGGAGGGGTGAGCAAGCTGAGAAACAGTTTCACCCATTGAAGGTGTCCTTTGTGTGATGCAATTGGAAAAAGAGGTAAGCTTAGTCCGACGGTATGATATTTGTCCATTTGAAGTCTGAAGCGAGTAGGGGAGGGTTGCCTTATGAATTAGCCTTGCCTCCAGGAGGCTGGTGTCAGGAGTGTTGCCCGGATGTCAGGGTATATGTTGAAAAACGGTACCATGGGGATTGGGAAACTACATCATTCGGTGGGATTCAGTTCTGCATGATGAGAAAAACTGATTCTTATGAGGAGGAGCTGTTGGCCCATTTTAGATAGAGAGTCCGCAAGTGAGGTCGAGGGATGATCCATTAAGGTTGCAAAGGAAGGAATCGACCAGTTGAAGAATTCCACTTTATTTTAAGGTTTCTCCTTAACCCCCAAGTATTGATTATAAGAGTAATCCATTAACTTAATAATTATTAAGCATGAAAAGTGTCTCAAAATGCCACTTTTAAAACTGAACAGAATTTTCGACCAGGAGTGGAGCTACGGAACCTGTGTGACGTCAGTCACGGACTGATGACGGGTCGCCTGCAGGTCTGTCACAAAGCTCATGAGAGTTGTTTGTGGAAGATGTGTGACGTTTCCGTCGTGCCCACGACGGTCTGTCCTGCCATCCGTACGAAGTTCAGTGAGTCGATTCAGACCCAATTTTCAAATTCCAATTGTTTGGAAACGAGGACTCCCACGACGAGTCCGTTCGTCAATGATGGTTCGTCGTGGGATCCTCGACCTGCCAGTTTTATGAAATAAATCTGCTGCCTCAAAACGACTAAAAGGTCGTGACACACTTCCAAATACCTTCTCACATGCGCCTCATGTTCTTTCTGCTCTAAGGTATATCAGTATATCATCAATGAATACAATAAACAAAGAGATCCATATTGGCTTAAAAATTCCCGTTATTCATCAGGATCATTAAAGAAGTAGGGCATTAGGAAGCCAAAAGACATTACTAAGAATTCTTAATGCCCACACTGGTTCGAAAACAGTCGGTTGGCCACATCTGCCAGTATTTCAATGGATGATAATCGGATCCTCAGGTAATTTTTAGAGAAGACACAAGCCCCTGTAACTGAGCGAACAAATCATTCGGAATCAATGGAATAAGGATACTGTTTCTTAATAGTACCTTATTCAGCTGCCTGTAGTGTATGGCACATCCTGTAAGGCTTCTATCATTTTTTCCACATAAAAACATGAGGAGCCCCAAGGGATGGCATTGGTCTAATAAAACCTTTACCTAACAACTCCTGAAGTTGGGGTCCTTTAACTCCCTTAACTCAGCGGGAGAATCTATAAAGGGGGATGGAAATGGTGGTTGAAGTACCCGCTCAGATCAATACAAAAATCAATATATCCCCTATCCGGTGTGTGGCATTATCAGGAAGGTCGCAGGAAAAACATCCAGAAATCACAGACATCGAACAGATAATCTGAAGGTACTTTGGAAGTATATCCCTGAGATGTGCCAAAGACGGCTAACAAACTTACTAACCATCCTGTTAGCGGAAAAAAGAGATAATACGGACTGGTGGTGAAATGTAGTCACCCTCCACACACTTAGCGGATCTGTATAGCTTGTGGCCATGTCACAGTTTTAGCCAGGACAATCTAAGATTGCAAAAATTTGGGGAAAGCCAAAGTCAACCAGACTTACATCAAACTCAACCATTCGAGGATAACAAATCTACCATATGTATTGCTTCCTACAACAGTCACAAGGCAAGACTATACACCTCTCAAACTATCACAGGAATCACAACATGAGTAGAGGACCACTAATAAGCATGTAAAGCACTCAGTGTAAATTTCAAGACAGTAGCAAAGAGGAAGATACATATGAAAAATGTGGATCCAAGACTCAACTAATACCGAGCCATGCAATAACATACCAAATATTACTGTTATACAACATATATGCCTCTGATTCCGAACCTCCACGGGGAAAGCATTAACAAGGGCCCTTATCACTGTCTTGTCCATTCCCCGTATATGTTGCACCGTGCAGCAGAGTTTCCAGCTTGCCCGACACCCGGTGTTGAGGGACCACCATTACCTTGGCCACCAACATCCTCAGAATGGCGGCTCTCCATACATCCTCTAACTATGGACTATTGGGGGTCTGTACTCTGTTTTCGGACCAATAACTCTAAAGGTACAGTCTCCCACAATCATAACAATTCTTGGAGCAAGCACATACGTCATTGTTGTGACGGTTGCGAGTCTGGGAAACCTCCAAAACTCAGAAAAAAGGCTGATTGGGCTTCGATGGGACCCCCAGCTAAAGCCTGCAGGGGCTAGAACTTAAAGAGGCGGATTTGGTAACCTCCTCACTCTAACCTCTGAGTCGTATAAGAACCGCTAAAATACCTCCCTTACGGAATCTTAGAGGTCGTCGCAGCCAGGGGGAAGTTTCGGCTTCACCCCTCTACTTTCTATCATCAACAAAAACACTCATGAAAGGATTTTTTGCTGCAGAGTAGCTACAGGTAAGGCTGGAATCTGCAATCTGAACTCAATCCTTTACGAAGCGGCGAATCCGCTTCTTGTGGACTTAAGCAACGCGGTGGCCTACCTGGATAGTGCACAAAATTAGCTCATAGAAGCAACAGACATCCTTCCTTGCTCTAGGCTCAGGAAAATTTATGCTCTCCTCTTGTCCCCTCAAAGTCTTGGGCGTTAGAGGGTAGAGACTTCTCCATAAATAAGCTAGAAAATGATAGCCAGTTCATAGGTGGTGCCTTGCTGGTTGCAATCAACATTAGTAACGCCACCACCTGGCATCCCCCTGAACACTATAGGTCACAAACTCCCCCACCCGACACCCGTTAAACGATGGCCAATTTTCTGTAGAAGGTATGGACAATCACCAAAAAATCTAGGCATCTTCAGATTCAGCAACCCTTGAATACTTGAGTTCTTAATGTGTAAGAAATTAGTGAAAAAGTATGCTGATCACTTGTCATTATGGACCATGTAGTCACTCGAGGAAACGTGCCTACTTCCAATGAGGCATCTGAGGGGAGCAGCCACAGAGGCTGCAGTGTCATTTACTCCCTGAAAACCTGAGGGGTGTTGGTGCAGAAAACAATGGAGGTGTCTGGCCCTGATCAGATAACCCGCTAAGATAGGTAAGAACTGGTAATCATTCGGCGTACGCCGGCGGTGGGGGTGTAGTGTCTCATCTTGATCCTGCTAATTTTCCCCTTCTGTCACCCCCTCTTACGACTTCAATCAGGCGGTGGAGGAGTCACCGCCCATCACTAGTTGGACCAGTGCCGTCCTCTACATCTAGAGGGCGTTCTCCTACGACTCTCCATGGCCTTATTGACAACTGTA
>JAKWJA010001631.1:0-19671 GCA_027704765.1 Solanum habrochaites | reverse complement strand
GACGAGAAAATGCCCCGAAGATTGGCATGTCCGCACTAGTGTTTTTTTGGTTTTTTTGTGTCACTACCAACTCAGCATTTGAAATAACCAATTGAATCAAAATGAGTAGAATTAGAATACCGATAATTCATGGGCATACAAGAAACAATTTTTGGGCCTTATCCACCACCAAATCAGAATAGTTAGTGGTTGAAAGTTGTGGTACTCAAATTTTATGGACGATGCATCAATTACTTTATTATAATCTTTCCTATCAAAATGTACTGATTATCTATTACAATACTTCCGTCTTTCAAAATATATTGTGCATCATTCTAGGGCAAAGCATATCCACATAAATCATCATTTTATTCGTGACTACATTGAAAATTGTTATTTTTCACTCGAATTTGTAGACTCTAGCTGATATTTTTACTAAACCTCTTGTAGAGGAAAGATTTTGCTCTCTCAGAGATCGCATTGGCATTGAATGTATTGACTAATCCATTGTACTTTACTGTTTATTTATTTTATTTCCTTATGAAATTAATGTGTTTTCTCATTTTTTTTGTTCTATAATTATGACCTCTTGCCGCCTCTTCCGCTTCCCCTTCTTCCTATCAAATCCCCTTCCCTTTCCCTTTCACATCTGATCCCCTTTCTTTTCCCTCATCTTTTTTTTAATTTATTCTTTCCTCTCTCTCTTATACTCTTCATCTCACCATGACAAATACTCGCCCCATGACCTCAAAGAAATCTTGTGTTGCTTTGAGTTCCTTCGAAGTAGACACCATCTCTCTCTCTCTCTCTCTTCTGATTCTCCGTAGGATCCATGGATACTTCGTCTGAGTTCTCAACGAAGTGAGATTCTACTACTAATCAGAAAGCATCAAAGAAGCCTTGTCTCTATGTTACGGGATCTCTCTCCAACGCAGATATGCAACGATTTTTGGGTATTGAATAGAATCAGATGTATGATAGATGTAAAACTCGCCATATTGTTCCCGATCTAGTTTTAGATCTTAGTCAATTAAAGGACTCTCACTTCCCCGTAAGCTTATATCTCAAAGCTCATAAACTGTCTCTCTTTTTTACTTTGTGTGGTCTTGAGCTTTTTGACGAAACGGTTCACTTGCTTTATGCGAATCTCCCCATCTCACCTAAGAGTGGTGAGTTACAGTTGTTGGTGCTGGCTATGCAATTCATCATCAATGAAAAGTTATTCGAAAATGTGTTTGTTACTAAGTTGTTTGGGTTAATTTCGTACATGAGAAAAACATGACCTAATGTCTTTGAAATTTCTCTTAGAGGTGCAAAGAGAGTCGTGGCTTAACCCGCCTATTAAATTTCTGACTTTGGGCCCTTATCTCTATGTCTTCAGAATCGTACTCGCACATATCGTGGACACACCTCTTATTCCCAGAAGGGCTCCTTGAGTAATATTTCTACTCGTAATGTATTTGTTCCCTAGTTCCTCCTTAAAAAATAGTGCATCAACTTGGCTAAATGGTACAAGGTGTACATTTTGGGAAGTTTTGAAAACTTGAATTCATCGGCAAGTTCCCTCTAGCTTTCTCTCTCGAGTAATTTTTGGACCGTTTGTGATCTTTCTTTGTTTACCCCCTCCCTAATAAATGCAATTTATGATTTTCATACCTTTTCTAGTACGGGGTATGTGAAAGTTGGTGAAAAGTGGGTAAAAAAGGACTCAGTCAATGCTCGGGCGGACTCTCCCTAACCCTCAAAAAATTGGTGGATTCTGCCGGTCTTTTATTGTAGAACAATGAAGATGTCAAAACTAGACTCTGCATTGTAGAACGATACTTGGAAGCCCTACAATGATGCATGGCGTTTTAACACAATAATTTTTGCCCTTATACTGTATTTTTGATTCCAGGACAATGATCAAGGCATGAACGGTACTCAGCTGTAATCGCTTAATCCAACTGTTGACTCTTCAAAAGTGGAGTCACCCTCCCACAATGGCTTGCTGTTACAGATTCAACCTCATACTCCAGTCTTTAGCTAAATGTGGAACATTCTTTCAACACCTTCTATGAAAAAGTGATTAAATCCCTCAACTACTTTTGAGGTGGTCATTAATTCTACTGGCTGACCTTTACTTTTTGCACTAACTTCCAATAGGGGCACGTACCTCTATATCTCTTGGACTACTATTTTTTTGTCTCTCTGAATATTAGACTACTCTGTTATCTGTTTTCTTTGCTTATATCTAGTATGCTTTTTGCTAATCTTTTATATTATGACAAAGAGGAAGAAATCAAATATGTCTTTCTTGCTCCTCTGTGAGACAGAGGGGAGATAAGAGAGGGAGAGTTGCATGCATCGATGAACTAAGACATGAAACCTCAGGGAAGTCCAACTAACTTTAAGTAAAATTGACTATCAAGATTATTATTAATATTGTGATTAATCTTTTAATTATCAAAAAGGGGCAATTGGTACTCCTTCCCAGTAGTTTGATTGTGGCAAAACTAAACACTTAAGGCGTCCATATTAATTTTCGTAGGTCACAAATTCAAAAAGGAAATCATTAATATAAATGACATCAAGAAGGAAAAGAATATTGTCTTGAAGTTGCAGAAAAGCATTGGAAAGGCAAGACTCAAATCTAAAGGACAAAAGAAGGAAAGGAATATATGGTTAATCAACACATCGATAAAGTTTAAATGAAGCAGAATACACACACACTTGGCAGAGATCACAACCAAATCATCAACAGAGGAAAATACATGAATCAACCCACAAGATAAGAAGTATGTGGATCATACAAGGAAATGATCACACCATCAAAAGGAAAGAAGAAGAAACGATTTACTTCATGGATACAGATCAACTGAATCGACTCAATCAAGGACCCCCTAAATTGATCCTTCTTTGAGATAAACCCCTTGGGTTTTTCCTTACAAGAGCACAAATCATCATCTACATGTGAAATACGCAACTTCGCTTGAGCTTAGCAAACAGTTTTCTTTTGTCTTTCATAAATCTTTGTAAGCACGTGAGTGATCGAATTTTAAAGAAAAGAGAAAATAATTAATTTGAGTGTAGGTATAAAAGTTGATGCAGTGTCAAGGTAGAAATCGGATTTGCATATCAAGACAGGATAAAGTTTCAAATTTCTTTTATATTAGGATATCTTCAAATATCATAAAGAAAACCCTTGAAACCCAAGATGGATTGAGTGCCCACCGCATTGGTAATCCGAACAAGAATAAAACCTTTTGTGTGAATTATTACTGCAACTCTCTATTATTGTTTATCTTACTACTAACTTGCATGTGAGACTACTATCGATTACTGGTAGTTTACTAAGTGAATTTTAAATTTATACCCCCCCCCCCCCCCGAATATCACAATAAACTTAAAAAAAAAAGGGTTTTAACTAGATTGAAACCCTAGTTTTGTGGTGATTCCTCTAACACAAGGATAACTCGACTTTCATTAAATGTGAGCAATTAATTACATCTTTTTTTCCCAAAAGATAGATATACATGTATATGCACGATACATATGAATGTGTGTCCGTCCTCGATAAAAAATAAAGTTACTTTTTTAGTGAAGAATTATAAGTTCAAGTTTCAGGCTCTGATACGGCCCCCAAAATGTTAGCTAAACATTATGCTTAAGACATTAATATTACATGCCTACCGGATTTTCAACGCGCTTATCTGAGAAAAAAAAGAAACAATCTCCTTTTCCCTATCATACGCTACATTAACTTTCGTGATTGAATCGTGTTGTCAGTATAATCCTAATGAACAATAATTTTGATCATTATAGGAATTCCACTTGAAAATGTTATTAATTTTGTTGCACAAAATCTAATGATTTGATGAAAAGTTAATTATTAAAAATGAAAATTATAGGTAAACAATTTATTGATATGCAATTATCATATTAGTATTATTAGTAGTGAATGCTAGAATAATTACTATTTATAGCTTATCTTTTTATTTCATAGAAAAATAGTAAACACGCATAAGTATCTACAATTTAGTTGTAACATTAGGAATTTCTTGGCTAATATTCATTTGCTCAGATAAATCGCGACTCATCCAAAAGAGGATAACTATTTATTAGTTTTTCGTGTATAACTGTATTTGTTTCATTAATTTTTCTTCAATTTTAAAATTGAGCGAATTAGATTAATTTTAGTCAAATATATTGTGTCAAGATAAAAAAGGGACCAAGATCCAATTCAAACTGAATTTGATTGGATCAATATGAATTGAGCCAAAACGGGGCAAATAATGAGTCAAGATCCAACTCAACTCAATTTTCGCTAAGTTTAATTATTTTATTAGTTCTTTTAAAATATTTTAGTACACAATAACAATACTGATAAAAATATTTTATGAAAATATATATAAAGAATTCATACTACTACAAAACCTCAAATTTTATCATTGCCTGCTAAAAAAATTGTAATCAAACATGTGACTATTAAACGCCTTAATTTGTACAAAGACATTTATGTTGAGGAAATTATGAAATATAAATTACAAAGTACATGAGACTCCAAAACTGAACTACAAAGTGTATATGAAACCTCTAAACTAAGATGGATGTTGGGACAAACCCCACAACATCCTAATGAACAGAACTAGAAAAGAAATCACAAGGATATCGTCTAAAATGTAAGGGTCTCACCACTAGCTCTAGAACTAAAACTGGATCAACAAAGTATTGGGTGTTAATCGTGGTTATCTCTTTCTTCATCATAAGACGATGCAAGCAAACTGACATCGGTACATTGAATGTACGAGTGTGCGAGTTGGAATGCTAAACATAACTATAAAAGCTTGAAATGGATTAAGGAAGAACTTACCTTGGCTCTGCTTGACTCATAAGAAAAGAACTCAATATAAAGCAATAAGAATATATGCAATATATATATATTTATATATATTTATATATAACACCTAGATTAGTAGAGATAAAACAATAATAAACTCAACATTACTTATCCATGAAAGTAATATAATTTTCTGTGGGAGTTTCTCTAACCGACAACCATCACTTGGAACTCTTAGTTTCCTTGTAACTTAAATGTGAAAACATTTATAAACCTTTTGGCAATATTGTGTTCCCTTATAACTTTTTGACAGATGAACTCAACTCTTAATATTTATTTCACTTGAACTTAACTCTTAGGGAATACTTAGTTCCCTTATCGCTTTTTTAAAATTTAACTCAACTTTTTACTCTTTGGTCAACCTGTAACTTGAGCCTTAAAACAAAGTTAAAGTGATTGTTTAAGAAAATTTTAATACATTAATAATTTGCCTTTACTTACTTCTTAATTGTTAAACTTGACTCTTAACTTCTTTGACCTTGATCTTAGATTCCTTTGAATTTTATTATCGATTAAGGATCATGATCTAATGTTTATATGGATGAATTTAATGATTTTTTAGTTGTAACTTAGATTGTGGACGACTAGAAGATAGTTTCATCATAGAACTAGTTCGAAAAGAATAATGAAAGAACGAGGTCTTAGTTGACCTTTTGCGCTTTGAGAGGCGGCGGAGCGCGCAGAGCCTTTCCTACAAAACTCTCAGTAAGAGTTTGCTCTAGCTGGTGCGGCCCGCCATGGGGGGGGAGAGAGGGAGGGTGGGGGGTGAAGACCTCGTACAGAGCCCTTTCCCCCTGAGGGTCTCTGATAAGCGCGCTCTCATGGGGTTGTTAGAGGGAACCTGCGACTTTTCTTCTCCATATTTTATCTCTAAACCTCCTAAACATCCATGGATCCCACCACAAACACTTAGGATCACTAAATACCTCATTACCCAATATATTAGACCCAAAAACAATCTACTAGAGATAAATTACAATTCAACCAACAAGAAATTCATATTATTTCGTTAAGAAGTTCCATGTTCATCATTCAATAAACTCTAACTTGCTGAATTGAATCAAATTAGGGTGTGGGTTAAAGGACCCTACATAAAATGGTCTGACATACCTTAAAGGGATCACCTCCGACGAAATCCGCAACGATTCTGGGCGTTCTTTCTCCTCTTCGCTTCTCTTTTTCCAAGCCCTAAGCGTATTCAATATTCTAAAAACTGACTTAACGCTTAAATTTTCCCTTGATAAACCCTTAAAACAAATTAGGAAATTGTAGGCTGAAAATACTACTTTACCCTTACTAAAATTCTAATTGGATTCTCCTCAATCCAACAACCTAACATCCATAAGGCATATCTCATTCGTACGATATAAAAATTTGTCAAACTCTGCAGCGTTAGAAATATCTTAGCATGGGATTTCCAACCGTATAAATAACTCACATCCGTTTCTCCTGAGATGAAAGTTATGGCCGTCTAAAAAATGGCCAAAAACTCACTTTTAAAATTTGGAAATTTTCCACATTTCTCTTTTTATTTCCAAAAACAATTATTCCTTGATTTCATAGATTATTCTTAGTTATTTACATTTACTAGATGTTACATGACCTATACAATAAAAATTAAAAATTTTGAGGTATTAAATGTCACATGCAAAAATTAATTAAGTGGACAAAATTAAATAAGTCAAAGTAAATTATTAGTAAATAATATACCTGCAAGTTCTCCTAAATTAAATATCAAATTTTTTACTCCTTTTTCTCTTATTCATGTAATTTTACTTTTTTAGGTTCTTTCTAGAAAGTTTTTTATATTCCTATATTAATTGTTTACTTATTATAGATAATTAATCCAATGCATTTGATCTTATTGATCCTTAAGCTTATGCCTTTTTTATTTTTGTAAATTATCAGTTTGAAACTTTCAAAAAAAAAACGCTCCTAAATTGCAAATAATGAATTTATCATTTTTATTATGATTTCTTATATGAGAAAAATACTTAACGAATAAAATAAATCCACTACATGTCACATTTCAATTTCCTTTTAAGTTTTGTATCTCGAATTAAATCGTGTCCGGTAGAATTGATACGATACGAACAATACAACTAATAAACCCCCAATACAATTTCCCCTACTCACCCCACTCCAAAATTTTACATTTCTGTAAAATTTAATTATCAAAAAGCCTCTCCCCCTTCTTCTTCCCTATTTAAATTTTAATTTAAAAGAAAACCTCTCCCCTTCTTCAGTTTCCCTCTTCACTCCGGGTTGCTGAATTTGAAGACATAAAAATCATACAAAATTGTGTTCAGCAGCTGAAGGATAAACGTGTTCTCAAAAGGGTTATTTGAATCTTTTCTAAAGTTTGTTTTTGGATGTTTTACATGTATCAGGGGTAATAATTTTAGATCTTGATAAGCTTAAAATTTCATTCCTTGATCTGTTTAAAAAATCAAATTTGTCTCATTTTGGTGTTGTCAATTTTGTGAAGTACAAGCCCTATCTTCCTCTTTGTACTTTTTTGGGGGTATATGTTGGTTTTCATGGGATTCTGGAATGTAGAAAAAACCCTAATTTCCTTTCTCTCTTTTTTTTTGGTTTTTTTTAGATGGTTTTAACGCAATGACATTTTTTTGAGTCGAGGGTCTATCGAAAATCAACTCTCAAACCCCGGAAACAAAGTTAGGAGTAAAATGTTGTCTACATGCTATCCTTTCTAGACCTCTGAAAACATACTTTCTGTCTGGCTAGTAGAAATCTCTTGTTTAATAAGGAATTAGTCAAAGATAGACCAAGATGTATATATGTTGGACATGATCCTTCCTCAAGTATGAAGAATAAACTCGAAAAGCATCCCCCAATTTGGCATTCATGAGTTGATATGTATTTTGAAGTTATGTTATGTTATGAATTAACTTAGGTGAGATTGAAAATTTGAGTTGAACTTCTTGTCTTTCAGTTAGTAAGAATTCTACCTTAGTAAGGTATGAGTCGCAAGTTAGAACGAGAAGTATGTGTACATATTTGTTTCCTTAGGAAGAAGCATCACCCATTTTGGGATTCTTGAGTATAATGTTAATACGAAGTTAGTTAGGTGTTGAATTCTCTTAGTCATCTTGAAGTATGATTTAACTTACGTTTTGTATGGTTGTAGAACTTTCTTGTTTTTCTATGGATACTCATAGTACATCATAAAACTTTACTACCTTAGGTGATAATGTTATATCTGAGAAGCTTTGCTGGAATCTCATTAAACCAAATTCTGTGCAGGTTCAAATAATCCCCTTCACGAAGGATACATAATCATTCATCTTGTAAGTACAAAACACAAATTTTGGGGTCATATACCCAAAAAGGTTATTGAACATAGTACTATTAGTTTTACCAAAGTTAAATTTATAGTCTAACAATTGTACTAAAATTTAACCTAAATATTATTTTTATATATACTACCAAATGACTTCTTTAGTGTTGTAACAAGTTTCAAGTGTTATCTGTTGATTTATAATATTGTGATAAGCGCATGTTATTCATAAAGTGTTTTGATATAAGAACTCAGTACTATTAATTTCTAGTACAATAAGTATAACATCACTAATTTAAAAATCTAAGTTCTCTTCAAATTCTATACAAAAATACATTATATGTGTTTAATTTAAGTTAAGCCAGTCAATTTTACATCAAGAGTTGAAAATTAATGAAATCAATGCAAATGTCATCTACAAATTATACACCTTTTCTTTAATTTTTAAAGTTGTGATATGTTTTTTTGTTGTTCATGTAGCGTCTACTCTAACCTTACCAATAGTTTTGTGTTTAATTTCTACAGATTATCATGCATCCAAAGAATAAAAGAATACATTTCCCTTCTCCTGATCGCTAAAAACCTTGGCATTACATTAATCCGCTCACTTCTAAATAGTTATCCTTTTCTAGATGTTTAGAACTAGTACACTGTTTATGGATTGTCCATAAAATAAAAAAAAACTTGTCGTACAATTCCAAAGGTGGAAACAACATAGGACTTCATAAATCCCCTACAATGGGATTGATAATTTCTTATTCCTCATTGTTTCTTTAGTTTTCATATAGAACAACATTGAATGTTCCTCCTTGATATTACTATGTCAAACAGTATGTCATAGTGTCGGTTGATACATTTGCTCACCAAAAATTTCATTCAACATTTTCGTCCTTACACATCATTTACTTATCCACCATACAAGAATACCTTATTACTTCTTTTTTTATTGTTACATGTACGCCATTTGTGATCCATGGAATGTGAAATACACCTTCTAGCTTCTTCAGGATTTAAATAATTTGATTTCGCCTAAAATAATTGTAACCATTATGTCTAATACACTTTGAAATTCTGATCTCTAATTGCCCATTGCTTGAGGATTTAGTTCTTAAAGACAAAGATAATTCGTACCTCATGTGTATTGATTCTCCTAAGCTAAGGTCATTTGACTTTTGTGGCGATATACAATTGATATATCTAGAAAATGTACCTCTTCTTTCCAATGTTCTGCATGGAGAATTAGTTCTACAGGAAAAATGATTTTGATAATATTTTTTTTCGTTTATTCATGCTCTTGAGTATTTTAGCTGGTATCATTTTGAGGTAATGTTGTGGAATTTCACTTGTATTTTTGAAGAAATTGAAATTCAAGTTGTAACTTATATTTATTTTTTTCTCTATCGTTTCCATGATGAAAATACAAGTGAAATGCAGCAACAGTACCTCAAAATGATACCAGCAGAAATACTTAAGAGCATGAATAAACGAGAAAAATATTATCAAAATCATTTTTCCTGTAGAACTAATACTCCTGTCTCGTACAGAACATTGGAAAAAAGAGCTACATTTTCTATATATATCAATTGTATATCGCAACAAAAGACAAATGACCTTAGCTTAGGAGAATCAATACTCAGGAGGTACGACTTGCTATGTCTTTAGAACCAAATCTCAAGCAATGGGCAATTAGAGATCAAAAGTTCAAGCATATTTAGAATATAATGTTTACAAATTTTATTTTTTAGCTAATCAACTTATTAATCCCCTGAGATCGAATAAAGGTTGTATTTCCATTCCCTGAGATACAAAATGTCTCAATGCTGAACAATAAAAGAAGAAGGATCTTTATGTGGCTAAGTAAAATGGAAGTTTAAGGACGAATGTTGAATGAAATTTTTGGTGAGCAAATGTATTAAACAATCAATATTAGGACATACTTTTAGACTATTAATATCAAGGATAACATTCAATGTTGTTCCTATATGAAAACTGAAGAAACAATTGAGAATGAGAATTATAAATCCAATGGTAGGGGATATCAAGTCCTCTGGTGTTTCCTACATTTGGAATTGTACGGCAAGTATATTGATAATCCATAAAAGGTGTACTAGTTCTTACAACATCTCGAAAAGACAACCTATTTAGAATGTCATCGATTAAATGAATGGCAAGGTTTCTTAGTCGATCAGGAGAAGCTAAAGTTAGTCCTTGATTCAGTTTGACGCATGATCTCTGTAAAATTAATACAATACTATTTGGAGGGTGACGGTATACGCTACACGACACCAACAAATGGATATTCAACTTTATGCAATTAACATGTCATAACTCTAACAAGAAAAGAAAAAGGTGCATAATTTGTAGATGAAATTTGTTTTAATTGCCTTAATTTGGTATTGTTGATGTAAAATTTTCTGGCTTTTGTTAAATGAAATACATATAAAGTTTAAATTAGTGATGTTATACTTATTTTAGTAGATATTTAAAGTACTTAATGCTTACATCAAAACATCATATGAATTACATGTGTTTATCATAACATCATAAATAATTAGATAACACTTGACAGTTCATTCAACACTAAAGGAGTCATTTGGTAGTATGTATAAAAATAGTATTTGTATTTAATTTTGGTACAATCAATGTTTGACTGTAAATTTAACTAAGGTACAACTAACTACAATTTCATTTTCGTAATATTTTTTACTGTGTATTTGATTTTAAAACTCTCTATGCCACCTCAACACCAAAAAAGTATATTTATTACATTTCAAATTACTTATAGGAGGTATTAGGACATTTAAAGAAGATGTGTGTCCTTCAAATTTCCACCATAGTCCAAAGGGAGTACTTATGCCTTTTTTTAATAAAATAAAACAAAATAAATATTAAAAAAGTTAACCTTGTTTTTCCATAACTATTTGTTTTTGGAATTCGTGGGTTCTACGACTAAATAAGAATCATTTTCTTTCTTCTAGTTAGATTTCTATCATGATGAATTAAATCTATCAAAAAAATATTGTTGTAGTTTATTAAATGCATATTTTAACAGCTTTTTGTTTCTTCAATCTTAATGGTGGTTGTCTTAAATCTTATGTTGTAGTAGAACATAAAAATTTGCGTCTATAACAAGCAAAACGAACCTAATAATTAAAGACTTCTGGTGCACCAATATGTTAACTCGTTAGAGTTAGTTGATTTTTAAAATACACTTAACGCATTTATCTCAATTTTCGTAGGTCATTATTTCAAAAAGGAAATCATCAACGAAAATGACATCAAGAAGGAAAAGAATGTTTGCTTGAAATTTTAGAGAAACAATTAAAAGGCAATGCGTCATTTCAAATTAAAGGGAAAAAGAAGAAAAAGAAATATATGGCTGATCAGCACATACGGAAAATCTATAAATGAAGAAGAATACTCCTTCGGCACACTTGGTAGAGAATCAAAACTGAATCATTCATAAGGAAAGAGTCCATAATCAAGTGCCAAGATAAAACAAGAAGGATCCTGTCGATCATACAAGGAAAAAAGATCAAAAACAGAAAAAGAAAATGATGACACGCAATTTACTTGCATGATATGAGAATCAACTAATCACAACATCAATCAAATACTCCCTAAATTATTCCTTGATTGATATAATCCCTTTGGGATTTTCCCTTACAAGAAGCCAACATAACATCTACAATCAACCGACCCCAGATTTGTATTGTGAAGTACGCAAACTTCACTGAGCTTAGCTAAAACTTACACATGAAAAGAAAAGGAGAAAAGAAAAGAATTTAAGGGTAGGTATACAAGTTGATGTAGTGTCAAGCAAGGTAGAAATACTTCTTGCATTCACCCATATAAACGTTCCACATTGCTTGTAGCAAAGCACACACGAAGATCGCGTCAAAGATTCTTAAGGAAAACCCCTTAAAAACCCAAAGGACAATGGATTAGGCACTCATTGGTGATCTCACCCATACAAACCTTTGATGGGTCAATTATTTACTACTGCAACTTTCTCTTAATTGTTTATCTTCCTTCCTACTAAACTTGTCAGGTGAGTCCATTCTCGACTATCTTGTTGGACTAAGTGAATTTTACAACAAAATTAACCCCCTCCCTCTTGAATATCAATTGGTATAAGCGAAGCTAATAGATTTTAGTGTTTAACCACAAAGAGTAAACCTCAACGTCACACATTACAAATCCTGGTGCTATTTACTTTATGACAACACTTGTTCACATAGAGACCTTACTTCAATGGGAAAGGAATACGCCTCATCCACTAAAGATAGATTTAAGAAATCCTTTGTCCCTCCGCAAATGAACATCAATCTTGAGTATTCCGTCAAGGAAGGCAAACAAAGTCATTCCTTGGATTAAAACGAAAAGGAAATGGAACTGCAAAAACCTTTTGAATTCCTAATTGTTGAATTTACTAAGACAAAAAGAGGTAATTCAAACTAACGCTAGAGGTATGAGTTTTGTTGTATGGGTCAGTAAGAGGGAGCAGAAATTACAAAAATTTCAAATGAACGTATCTTCAACGAAAGTGGGACTAATTTTTTAAGTGTACCTATTAAATGATAGACGAAGTCAAGGAATACCAAATATCTCTCTTGTAACTGAATTACGAATTAACTCTACAAAATGGTTTGCACGATGAAAATGTTGAATCTAGTTTTCTCAAGTTCAGCAAATTTGGTCATTGGAACTAAAATAATGTTGGAATGGTGTATTCAAGACTCGTTAAGAGTAGTAAACTTGTCAACAACTTCACAAGCCTGGGAAACCAAAGTTTGTCATTCTTAAGGACAAGAATCTACCAACATGACAATATTATAAACTTCTTTTCAGGTACTTATGGATTATGAACAAAATTAACATTATAAGGTACAACAAGGAAGAAAAAGAAAACAATCTCTTTATTGGTGTAACATTAGAAACTGAGGATGAACCGATAAAAAACCAAGAATTAGGAATTACCCTCATTAAATCGTATATTACAAAACAAATGCCTATGCTCATGACAAAGAAACAACAGCCGACCTCAAAATAATAATTAAAAAACAAGGAATTTAGAAAAATAATGATCGATGGGTCTACTGGTTGAGAACCAATACATACATGAATACTTTGTCCAAATGAAGAAGAAAACCAAGCTCGACGAATGAAGATCCAAAATTCTCGGCATGGAAAAAGGAGAAACAAAAAAACCGATGATTGATAAAACGATGGAAAGGAAAACTCTCCGTGTTTCGTGTCTCTAAGAAACAAGCGAGGTAAGATCCTTATAACTTCAAATTGTAATACTTACAAAACTCTTTGTATAAAGCAGGGGGAGATGGGTGTAGAGGGGGGGCGGAGGGAATAGGGGGGAAAGAAAGGAGGATGGGGAGGAATGAGGGAAACGAAATCTGTGAGACGGGATGGGAAGACACATAAGGGGCCCGAGAGGCTGGTGAAGTGAAAATAAGGATGGAAAAGGGCGTTATAGTAAGAGGAGGCTAGATAGAGGGGGTCGTGAGTCTGGGGAGTAGGCGTAGAAGCATTGTAACGGGGGTCGATGGGGAGAAACTAAGGGAAAGGAATAGGGGTCGGAAATAAGGACAAACAGGGGGGTTTTAGGGTGGTTCTATGTGCCCCTTACCTTATACTAACATGCGCTTTCACTCCCTCAACTATCAACTTGCCTCAACAAGAAAAAGACAGTTTGGCAGTTTCTCCTTGAAGCAAGCATATTGAAATTGATCTACATACTATCAGAAGAAATTGGAGAAATTACAAATGCGTTAAATATTTCAAAAAAATCTTAAGACATAGTTCCTAATTCAATGAAACAGAACTACGCTATACTTAAGATAAGAAACTCTTCCCATTCATAATTTTTTAAAAAAACTCTTGTGTTTTTTACACTTAAGGCGCTTGGTCTAAATCATGTCAGATGTGAAATACTCTTTTTTTGGAAAATGGATTTGGAGAACCAAAATTTTTCAATATCATGGCCAAAAAATACTTGGGTTTCCTAACCGAAAACATCTCTCTTTGTGTATTGTAGGAGAAATCAGAACCCTCTAAAAGGGAATGTTGGTACTTTATAGCGCATTCTCCATACGTGTGCGAAAGAAGGAGAAAACTTTTAAAACAATTAAAGAGAGATGAATGATATGTTAAGATTTTGGAGGGTAAAATGCTAAAGGAGAAAGTTCCTTGATTCAAAACCACACTCCTTAAGTCAACTCTTAGGGTCAATCATGAACAATGGCTTTTGCATAGAAGTTGAATAGATCAACTTTTTGGGTGGGTGGCAAACGCAGTGACACTACCTGCACATTCTTATAGGTTCTTAATTAGAACCGATACTGAATAAGGACTCCCTATGAAACTGTGTAGAGGTAAAGAACTAACAATAAGCTACTTTTTGTTATTCTTACACTTGGATGCAAAGACCCAACACTTTCATAGCCCTCAGATGGCAAGTTGCTTCATCCACAACAATGGGTAAGACAATCTTGGTAAGTTTGATCAAAGGAGTGACAAAGTGTAATTTTCTTAGGCTTGATCCCCTATCAATCGAGTCTTTCATGTTTTTTAATACACAAGAACCTTTAAGTGTTTTAAAAATATTTGCATGTTGGTTTTGATGAGACGTAACCCAAGAATGTAGGAAATTCCGGAAGGTGACGACGGAATCCACCCCCCATCAAACTAGGAAAATACTGCAGATAATAGTTCCAAAAGTCCATATTGAAGTCCAGCTACTGTAGAAGGAAAGATCTGACTAGTTAGCTAGTAGATCCAAATATTCCAAGAGAATGGCGACATAATACTAATTTACTGAAAGTTTTCTTCGTCGATAACAATGAAGGAAAAATCAGTAGTGATCTTATAAGAAAATAAGGTCTTTTCGTTGCATTGAATATCTCAAATGGCACCTAATCCGAAAATGAAGCCATAGAAGTATCATGGGTGTATGCAATTAGGAAAATGTCGATCATTTGAAAGAAATCAAGTATCGACTCAAAATAGAAAACAAAAAAAAAATTCCTTTAAATATTGGAACAAGGGGTAGTTCGAAAACACAGTATAGGCAATTTAAAATTTCTCGAAACATTTATGGTTTCCTATCAAGCATACTACAAATCAGAAGGTATTGGGCTACAATGAAACCTTTTCCAAATGTATCGAATCTTATAATCGATTTCGAATTTTTTCTTTCTTATGCCTCTTTCAAAAAATATTTTTTTTTTTATACTATTTCAAATTGAATGTGAAAATTTGTGTTTTTAAAAAAGTTTTATTATAAAAACAAGTTGTTTTCAAAACCCCAAACCCCACGGTTTGAAATTCCTTCTTGTCCCATTTTTTGTTTTACATACAAACATTCCATGCTCTTTTCATCTTAATTAATCTACAAAAGCTTTTTGTATGAAAGATTAGTTTCGTTTCAGATTGCGACATAATTTGGAGAAAATTTACACAGAACTCTCTTCATTGAAGATCTATTATACATTTTTTCTAGCCTCATATCTATTTTGAAATGATATTATTTTGGAAGTTTCTAATCCTTCTTTGTGGCGAGAATTTTGCAACGCTAATTAAAGGAGAAAATCGAAAATGAGCCTCATGGGAGAACTCTCACATTCCTTCTCGAACAGTGAAATTAACACCCTGTCCAACTAATAGAACATTCATAGTACAGAAAAGTACAATAAGGAATTATTATGCATTTGGATCGAAAAGGCCAAAGGCCTTTTGTACCCCAATGAGTCCCCGCCACATGGCTTGAATCTGATGCATCGCCTAATCTAATCCTCTGAAAGACATGGATGAAAAGATAAACCGAAAAGAATCGTTTTGTTAAACCCTTTAACCTAACTAAAAAATAGTTAATTACCTACCTAAAAATAACCGCCCTCCAGAGTCCGAAAGGAAGCGGTCGCTATTACATTCAGACCATCTAGTACTCCTGACCTTCTGAATTTCAGCCGTTCCAAGTTTTCGTTTTGTCCATTTCCACTGTCTCTTCGTATGTCTCTTTAATAATATTTTGTTCTTTCATATTTTTTATTATTTCCCGTCTTTGGGAAGTCAGCATTATTTAATTCTCAAATTTTCGAAATACCGAAATATGGAGGTCGCAATATTTTTATTTCTAATTTTTGAGATTGCGTACCATCAAAAAAGCCGGTATTTCTTATCTTGAGGATTCCAACCTCCGAGGCGGTATTTCATTTCTTTTATTTTTTAGTTTCCCGACAACTGGAGGGCCAGTATTTTCTATTTCTTTCTTATTTTTAGATTCCGCCGGTCCGAGTCGTTATTTTCCATTTAATTGATTTTTTTTAGATTCTAACCTTTCGACAGGGTCCGAATTTTTTTTTCTTATTTGTTTGGATCCGACATCCTGAGGTACTATTTTTATTTTCTTATTTTTAGATTAACGACCTCGTAGTAGTTCTGATCTTTTGTGTTCTTATTTTTGAAAAATCAAAACCTCTGGAGGAATCGGTTTTTTTTAATGATTTAATTTTATATTCTTAAGCATTCCAACCTCACGCCTCCGGATGTTGGGGGGTTTTTCCCTTTCTCCTCTTTTTCCTGCTTTCCTTCCCCTTCCCCCCCTCCGCCGGTCTGTCCTTATTTAATATTTTTTATTTTTGAGATTTTGACCTCTGGAGGTTTGTGCTTTCTATTTCCTGCTACCGCATTGGCAAAGCATGAGTTTAACAATTTTAGTATATCTCCCGCTTGCATTATTTATAAATCAAAACAACCTAAAGAATTCAAAATACTATTTCAAAAATAATCTTCGGCCCAAGTAAAAGAATTCCAAATGGCGTATTTTAAAAAAATAACTTCATCCCAACCAAAACAAACACAATATTTTTCAACATATGGCAAATTAAACTATTTCCAAATACAACGAAAATACGATCAAATAAATCCCCCACCACCAAAAATATGGAAAGTCTAAATATCCAACAATATTGTACTTCCTTATCACCATCCTCCTCCTTATCACCACTTATCATTCTCATGACATCATGATCAGACTACATCTTCACAACAGCTTGCCAGGACATTAGGAGTATCTTTCCTCTTTCTTGATTCGAGCAAAGATTGGTTGGTCCTGAAGTTCCTTAATTTCTTAATACCCTCTTGATTCTCGCCTCTTCTGCTTTCCTTTAATTCTTAATTTAATACTTTTTATTCCACAATCTTCCCCCTCTACTTCTTCTCTCTAAATCGTCTACAACAACACAAAAAAGCCACAGCATGCTCCCTCATTGGAAAAGCCTATGTCCCACCCTCCATTGCAGATATTGTTTCTTCTTTAATCCCTTCCATTGAAGCCTATAGGTATGTATGAACCAAAATCCAAGCCCTGCTTATTTTGTAATTTCCTTTCTGGATAGCTGTAGCTCTAAATTAGTTCGTTCGCCCGCCTGCACTTTTGATGTTCGAAAAGATTTTTGAATTTTCTTCTTCTTGTGTAAGATGATTTGTTCCCAAAACTCTCAAGATGGAGAATACTACGATATTCCTGAGACTAACATTCCGTATAAAACCTATCCTGTAATTTAAAACTAGTGAACTCTATAATAGAATGTAAATAAAAGAAAGAGAAAAAATATTTAACTTGAATAGAGTTCTACCTATGTTCTTGAGCACGTGGATCATATCTCTTTTCTTTCTTTTTCATCGGGGTTTGTACTCTTCTTGACATTAGTAGCCTTCAACATCTCTTCTACAACTATCGACCTACCCACCTCGTTTTCCTGCAAGTAACGCAAGTATTATTTAATTTCCAAAAACCACTTATCAAAAAAGAAAAGGAAATATTTTACAAAATTAAGAAAGTTATAACCATTCCTTGTTCCTTCTAGTACCTAGGGCTAATAGCTCCCTAGTATACATATTCATTACCTAAAATTTCATTTGAACATAGTGCCCCCTGTTTCTTTATTGGGAATTCGAACCCCAATCAGGTACACAACTATTACAGTGAGTACCGTTTGCATTTTCAAATAGTCCTTTGACAAAATAACCCACGCTCCGGTGTAAGCTGAAATACTGAGTTCATTGACCACAATAGAATGGTAAAGAAAAAATAATCATTAAATATTAAAAATATAAAAGAGGCAAATAAAAAGATGAAAACAGTAATTAATTAAATCAACCTTTTAAATAATCCTAAAGGCTCAATGACAAGTCCTACACAAATTGTGTCTTCACCTTCCCCTGAGGACCACGGTGCATCTGAGTGCTGCCTGGGTGGTTTTGAGTATTATTATCTCCGAAAGCCCCTTTGGATTTCAAGATGAAGATTTGAAAATCCAATTGATCCACTATTGTTATTCAAATTATTGCACTGACTAGCATTAGCTGATGGTATGGTAGACTCACGAACAAGATGTCAATAGCCCTGCAATGTTTAGTACCCATATCTAGGTACAACAATAGGTGTAGATATAGTATAAGCAGATTGTGGAGCCACATGAGTAGAGGTATTTGTGCTTGGTGTGGAAAGTGAGTAGGTAAAACTGATGCTCATTTTGAAATAATTCCAACACCATATTCACAAACTAAATCACATTAACCTATTTGAAAGAACTTAAATATTTATAAGTCTAATTACTTTAGTTTAACTTAGTTCCAACACATAATTCAAACCAACTAATCACATAACATTATTTAAAGAACTTAAAAAACAATTGTTCTAAGTCCTAATTAGTTTCGTTATGCAAAAACCTAACCATGTCCAACACTTATTTCCCCCACCTAAATCACATTAACTTATTTAATGAACTTAACAATTTTCTAAGTCTAATTAGTTTAGTTTTAGCTTAATTCAATCACTATTCTGACCAATTAAATCACATTAATTATTTGAAGAACTTAACATCTTTCTAAGTCTAATTAGTTTAGTTTTAACTTAATTTAAACACTATATTCACCAAATAAATCATATTTCTTAATTGAAGAACATAACATCTTTCTAAGTGTAATTAGTTTAGTTTTAACTTAATTCTAACAATATATTCACCAACTAAATAACATTTACTTATTTTAAGAACTTAACATCTTTCTAAGTTTAATTAGTTAAGTTTTAAATTAATTCCAACACTCTATTTACCAACTAAATCACATTAGCCTATTTGAAGACCTTAAATTCTCTCCAAGTCTAATTAGTTTAATTTTAACTTAATTCCAACACTTTATTCACCAACTAAATCATATTAACTTATTTAAAGAGCTTAAAAACATTCTAAGTCTAATTAATTTAGTTATAACATAATTCCAACACTATATTCACCAGTTAAATCACATTAACTTATTTATAGAACTTAACAACTTTCTATGTCTAATTAGTTTAGTTTTATCTTAATTCCAACACTATATTCACAAACAAAATCACATTAACTTATATAAAGAACTTCACAACTTTCTAAGTCTCATTAATTTAGTTTAACTTAATTCAAACACAAATATAATATCTAGTGAAGTAGAAAGT
>JAKWJA010001630.1:0-20689 GCA_027704765.1 Solanum habrochaites | reverse complement strand
TATGGATTCGTTCGAACCTCTCAAACATAACGGTATAGTTCTGTTCCTAGATAGGAGGTTTGATCGGAAGTACCAAAGTAAAAAGAGAATTCTTGAAAAGAGACTTTCATATATATAATCTGCTGACATCTTCTCAATTATGCTTCCAATTTTCACTTTCTTCAAGTGTATGATGCTCCAAAGCTCGCAAATAAGAAGCAAATTAATGCAAATGTTAGAGAGCAATCTAATAACACATAAATCCAAATCTTGGCAAGCAATTGGTTGTCAATCAGTCAAAGTGGCTGCGGCAACAATACAGTACAACAAAGCTTAGATTATAATGTATATATTAACAAACAATTTTTCTCTATCTCCCTCCTATCGTCCTCCCCTTCGAGTGCATATTCGTAACTCCAAAAGAAGTGGGTGACTTAAGCTAATATCATCATGTATATGGTGGTCAGTGTGGAAGGAAAGAAATGAAAGATATTTTGAAGATAGACCTAATTTTATTCATTAAGTAATAATATGAAATATTTTAGTATTCTTGCTCTTTTGGTGTAAACAACTTTGAATGGACTTTAGCTTGTTGCTGTGAATAAACATCTACCAACTACACAAGTTCACTATATGGGTTCAAACTTCAAACTAATTTATGGTTTTCTTTGATATTTCAACTGGAGTAACCAACCCTTCCAAAAAAAAAAGTATTATTTTGTGTTATTTTGCTCTTTGAAACTTTAATTTCTTTAATGAGGGAAGTTTGACTGAGATGGTTTGGACATGTGAAAATATGTGTCGATGTTTACTAAGGAGGTGTGAGAGGTTGATTATAGGGGTTAGTGTAAGCTAAAGTAAGCCAAGAGTTTATGAGGCTTTTGTGAAGATGACTTTGATTCTTTTCTGATTAATTTATAAATAATTGTATCTCTATTTATACAACTAATTTAGGGCTAATTTATAAATAATAATTGTTATGTGAGTCCTTATATATTTATATATAAGTTCTCATTCTAGAATACTCTACACAACTAAAATGTTCTGATGACATTCCATGTAAATTTATGGTATTAAAAAACTTCTCTATATATTTCTAGAATATTTTATTTAGGGCCTCTCCAATCTTAAAGTCTATTTTACACTCCAAATATATAGTCTTTTATTTTTTTAAACAACCAACTCTGTCTAATTTCGCTATTTTACTCTTTAAAAAGAAAAATATTTTTCTCTCTTCAAGATTATTATTAGTAAGTATTATTATGTCGTTCTTATTTTATTATTTCATAAATTATAAAATTTTTCTTCTTTTTCCCAAATATTATTTTATATAATTGTATGTTGATCTAAATTTTGTGATTAAGAAAAAAAATTTATGTATTCTGAATTTCTAAAATAACATAACACAACCGACACAATTTTGGCATAATACCTTTTCTATTGTATAATCGACAATAACAAAAGCAATCGCAATCTCAATCGCACACAATCTTGGATCCATATGTATTTTTCTTTTTCGAAATAGTATAAATATAGAAACGGACCTATCACGATTACTAAATTTATTGTTGATATTAATTAAATATTATGGTAGTTAGATTGAATTTATCTCGTTTAATTATTATATTATGTATAGTATTGATATTATCTTGCATTTAAATTATCATGATGTATTGTATTTTTAAATTAAATTTTTCACCTTATTATTTTAATTTTGTATATTTTTTATAGTGAAAATTAATAATAAAATCAAATTATATTGTTGATGAACATAAGAAAAAAAATAAAATACTATTAATTCGAAAGAAAGTAGTATATGTTAAATAATATATATTTTTAAAAATATTATACTCATTTATATTTAAAAAGAATTATAAATATTAGATATTTAATTAATAAAATTATATGTAAAATAATATGTTAATTACATAATAATAGAAATAATAATAAAATATTGAAAAAAGTGGAATAATAGTTCTCCAAATTCGGAGAACCACTATTCAGAAAAGAGAGTGATATGAACGGAAATTGGAGTGCTTATACTCTATTTTACTCTCCAAATATAGATAATACAAAGTAAAATAGAAGTAGATTGGAGATGGTCTAAAAACTATTCTTCTTTCAATATAAGTCTTTCACCTTCAAATATCATTATAACCATTACCATAAATCATCATAACTACAACACATTCAGCCATAATAATATAAATATCACTTTCATAGAAGAAAAAAAAAAGAAAGTTCATTATTAGAATGCGGACATATCTTCTTTTCTAGCAAATAAATCTGCGTAAGTAAGATCTGCTAGTAATAATGTCATTATTTTGTGAGGTACTTTCATATAAGGGTGACAAACGGTCAGATTGGATTGATTTTGTATGGTTTGAATATGGTCTGGAAAAAAATGATTGGATCATAATCCATCCAAATATAATCTGAATTTGGTCAAATAGGGTTTGGGCAGAAGTTCTAACCATTTAAACCAATTTATTTTCAAAAAAAATAAATGTTACCTTCTCCACATACCCCGGGGCACCCACCCACCCCTCCAAAAACTTTTTTTTCACAAAAAATACCCCTAAAAAAAATATTTTTCAAATTTTGTTTTACCCCCGCCTCGCAACCACCTGCCCACCCCACACCACCTTCCACCAACCACACCCTTTTTTTCAAAAAGGGAATATTGTTTTTGTATTAAAAAAAAAAAGTTTACCCTCTCCTCCCGGGCATTTTCCGTCCCCCACCCTCACTCCATCCCAACTTCTACCAACCTACCTCTAAATTTTTTTTATTGAGTAAAAGTGAAAATAAGTGATCTAATATGTATCAAATGGATACCCATATTGAATCCATTTTGACAATATTTGAGGAGACTTTTTTTAAAAATAGCTTGAAGCTCATTCAAGTCATTATATATGATCAAAATGAGCTCATTGTATTAATATGGGCTGAAATTACCACCCTTACTTTCATATTCCTTAAAAGGAAAAATATTAATAACAGTTCACTTCGATACGATAATAGAAGGAGAAATGGAAGAAAAGAAAAGGTAATATGAACAAAAAATTACAAAGATAGATGAAATCAACATATGATAAATATGATTATTATGACACCAGACAGAGTTTCATGATTAGAGTGCTTGAGAAGTGTGATTATTCAGGGTTATTAATCGAAAATATCTTTAAGATGATACTTCAAAATCATATTTCATCATATGATATGAAAATCTTTCATTTGCTTCTTCTCCTTTTAAAGTTTCCTTATAATCGACATGCATCGAACGAGATCAATTCTAATAAAAAGGTATTTTATCTTCCATAATCTTCATCTTTCACCTAGATTCTGAAACGTGATGCTTAGTTAGAATATTCACAACTGATTATGAAAATATTTTAATTATTGTTCTTTCTTTTTGACGAACCCCCCATCCAACCGCAAATCCAATGGTGCATGGCGTTTAACTTTTAGAGTACATGACTTCACTTGAACCCAGGATGATTTTGTTTTTTTGTACTAAAAAAATTAGAGTTCAAGGTTCAAAAAACAAGTTAACAATTAGGGTACTAAGTAAAATTTTCTATATTTAAGAAAATATAGAACTTTTTTAAACTTTTGGCTCATATCTTATCTCTTCTTATCTGTGATTCCTATCTTACAATCTCTCTAGCCATAGATAAATCCCCTAGTTAAATGTCGTCACGAAACTCCGTTTTGGTATCATAATAATCATATTTATCCTATGTCGACTTCATGTATCTTTGTAATTTTGTTGATAGTAGTACCATTCTTTTTCTTCCATTTCTCCTTCTTTTGTATCGAAGTGAACTCTTATTATTTTTTTCTTTTAACAAATGTAAAAGTACCATACAAAATAATGCATTGTTACTGATCAGAACTTACTTACGCCAATTAATTACTAGAAAAAGAGATATGTCCAAATGTAAAAGTACCACACAAAATAATGCATTCTTTTTCTTTTTTTCTTCTATGAAAGTGTTTTTTGTATTGTTATGACCAAATGTGGTATGGTTATGATGGTTTATGATAATTAAGATATTAGAGTATTATATCTAATAGATATCAGAGATGATCCAATGGTTATGTCTTATGTGAGACAAAAGGCCACAACACATACCAACACTTGTTGTCACTATAAAGCCCAAAAACAAAAGAAGATTTTTCTTACTTTTCAACAAAACCTATCAACCCTAATGTCATGATTTATCATGTCATCATACCAGTTAGGCGTTATGTGGCATAAATTTGTCTATTATAAGTCTTAATGGAATATTCTAGAAATATATGGAGAAATTTTTGAAAGATCTTAAAATTTCATGGATTTACAAAAAAAAAAACCTAGTTGGGTAGAGAATTTCAGAATGAATACATATTTGTAAATATGTAGGGACTCATATAACAATTATTATTTATGTATTGACCATATCAAGGACGTACATGGAAGAAGAAATAGTTTTAGGTGGAAATCAGAAATATATAAAGAAATCTTTGAAAGATTCTACGGATTCGGATTTACAAGAAAAAACCTAGTTTTGTAGAGAATTCTAGAATTGGAGACTATTGTAGGATTTGTAGGGACTAATATACCAATTATTTTTTTATGTATGACAAATGAAAAGACGTACATGGAAAGAAGAATAGTTTTTAGTGGAATATTCTAGAAATATATAAAGAAATCTTTGGAAGATCTAAGGATTTCATGGATTTACAAGAAAAAATCTAGTTCTGTAGAGAATTCTAGAATGTAGACTTATTTGTAGATTTGTAGGGACTCATATAACAATTATTTTTTATGTATTGACCATATGAAAGACTTACATGGAAATAAGAATAGTCCTTAGTGGAATATTCTAGAAATATATGGAGAAATCTTTGGAATATCCTAAAATTTCATGGATTATTTACATGATGAAAAGAACCGTAAGAGTTATTCTAGGGTGATAGAGTATTGAGAAGTAGACTTTTTTGTTAAATATTGTATGGACTAATAACAATTATTATTTATATATTAACCCTAAATTAGTAGTATAAATAGAGTGCAAACCATTTGTAGATTGACAAGCAAGAACAACAATCTGGTGGAGTAATTTGCCTCGTGAGCTATTGAGAGGTACTAATGAGGATTAAGGCGTTCGAGAAAAAATGTGGCTGCTTTTACTGGCGTTTTCTGTCTCCTTGAAGCAGATTCGAGTCTTGATTTTTATAAAGTCTTGATTTTAATAAATTATTAGTATTACAGCGAGCAGACCAAAAACTCTTTTAGACAATTCACTTTGAATTTCAGTTTCGATCAGTTTTAAAGTTTCTCATTCACATTCATTTTGTGTTTCAAATAACGGAATAGAAAAAAAAACTAGAATTTTTCAGGTTTTTATTTCACTTAACCCAGCAAAACTACCTCTCTCCACTGCTTTAAAACTAAAAAGATCCCACGCATATAAATTAATAAACTAGTGCAAAAAGAAAATACACAAAAAGAGAGGGATCCACGATTAAAACTAGAAGCAGTTGGAATCTAATACCATTAACATATGATGGTTAGTATGGGCATGAAAAGAATAGTTGATGTTTTGAAGATAGATCTAGTCTGATTTGCCAATAAAATAGAATAGTTTAGTATCTTTTCTTTTTTGATATAAACAACTTTGCATAGAAGTTGTAAATTAAAATTATAAGCTACCTATGATCTACATCTTCTATTCTAAGTTGATTACAAAAATAAATAAATAAAGATGAACAAAATTGATATTAAATCTATCTTCAAAAATATCTTTCATTTCTTTTTCCACCACTCCCCACCATATGCATGATGATATGAATTAGCCTCCACTTTTCTTTTAGGTTTTAGATTCCCCACCTATCTCTTCTGTGTAATTTACTTTCTGGCTATATTTTTAGTGTAAAGTGTAAATCTTTTTGTGGGCGTGGTAAGCGGTGGCTGTTTGTATTAAGGAGATTGGAACAATTATTGACAAATTATGCAATATTGATTTATGTGGTTGTATTTCTCTAATATTACATTTCTTTGATTTGGGAGCTTTGCGGAGGCATACACTTGAAGAAAGTGAAAATTAGAAGTAATTGAGAAGATGTTCGCATATTATATATATGAAGCTCATTTTTTAGAGTTATCTTTTACTTTCGATCAATTACTCTATCCATCGGGGAGCTACTTACTTCGAGTATGTTTTTATGTAAATGCTTATAAAAAATAAGTGGATGGTTTTATTGAGTAATAAAACATGTCTGAATTCTCTTTTTGAAAGAAAACCATCATACTTTGCAAAGTTTTTCCTTTGTACTTTAGTTTGTTACTTTTTGTATATGTTAAATTTATTTTAATAATAGAAAATTACTAAGGTCTGTGGTAATGAATGCTAGCAAGTAATGAAACGAATAATCTATATTAGCAAGTAACAAAATACTGAAAACTTAAAGCAGAGCGACTTTAACACAAAACACTGTTATGCGTTATTTTTGTGGCTTATAAAAGTTTAATTTGCACGGTAGTTGTTATGTGATTATTCTATGTAATAATAATAACATATTCATATAATTTTTTTAAAAATAGGTATTTTTATGACAAATTATAGATTTAAGTTACATTTAATAGCGCATTTTAAAATTTTTTAGCATAAAATATTTTATTTATTATTTATGTGACAGTAAACTGCCCAATTGTATTATAAGTGCTTTTAAAAAATCAAACTTTTTCATGGTCTTATTTTCTTAACCCAGACAAAATATCTCTCTCCACTGCTTAATAAAAGATTCCCGCATTATAAATTCATAAAATTAGTGCAAAAGAAAAATTACACAAGAGAGACAGATCGAAAGATTCAATAGAAGTAGTGAAATCTAATACCATTATACATATGATGGTTAGAATGGATGGAAACAAATAGTTGATGTTTCGAAGATAGATCTAGTCTCATTTGCTAAGTAAAATAGAATAGTTTTGTATCTTTTCTTTTTTGATATAAATACTGTTCATAGAAGAGGTTAAATCAAAGTTGCCAAGCGCCCTATTCTGTATTTTCTTTCTCAAGTGATATACCAAAAAAACCAAAGATTCTAAACAATTCGTTTACTTGGTGAATAAAATTAATATTATATCATATCTTTAAAATATCTTTTATTTTTTTTTCTTACAAACTGATCACCATATCCATGATAATATTAATTAGCTCTTACCATTTCTTTTGAGTTTTAGATTTTCCACCTATCTCTTCTGTGTAACTTACTTTCTGGCCAATTATTAGTTTATAACGTTTGAAATCTTTTGTGTTAGGCAGTGGTGAGCGGTGGCTATTTGTATTAAGGAGATAGGAACAATTATTGATAAATTATGCAATATTGATTTATGTTGTTATATATTGTTCTCTAACATTTATATTTCTTCTTATTTGGGAGCTTTGGAGAATACACTTGAAGAAAGTGAAAATTGGAAGTAATTGAGAAGATGTTTGCAGATTATATATATGAAGCCTCTTTTTAAGAGTTATATTTTACTTTCGATCAACTCTCTATCCATAGGCGGATGTGATGTCCCGCCATAATTTTGGCCATTTTGCAGCATACGAATGGGGCAGAAGATCCTGGAGCCTTGAAGAGAAGACTCTAGACCCTTCTAGATCCTTGGGGAGGACTAGAGAATTCTAGGAGTCCTTCTAGATCCTTGGGGCAGACTAGAGAATTCTAGGAGTCTTTTTGGAAGAGCTAGAGACATAATCTTGGAATGTAGAACATGTATTAAAGTGTAATCACTTAGGGACTTGTAGAACAATATTTATTTACTCTTAGGCCTTAGGGAGTAGTATAAATAGGAGGGCCATTTCATTTGTAAAGCATCCAACAAACCAACCAAAGTTGTAAGCAAAGCTCTCAAGCTCATACAAGTTCTCTCTTCCAAAGTCTTTCTTTGTCTTTCTTTATATTCTCTTAGCGTTCCGAGTTTAAAGGCTTACTTGAGCTTACGAGATCGTGAAAGAATAATGAGTAAGTTGTCAAGTGCCGCATGGAGTCTTAGCGAATACTCTAAGTCCGTGACAAAGTGATATCAGAGCAGATTGATCATAAGAGAATGACGAACGAAGGAGACGTTATCGGCGTTAGCACCACCAACGTCCGCATGGATGGAGGAAAGAAGAACAAGAAAGGGAAGAAGCAGCATAAGGGAAATGAAGAAATACTGCCCGAGCTCACACCAAGCAAGGCGCAAACATCTCACCCACCCACAATTTTCGATGGAAGTGACGAAGAGATAGGTGAGGATGCCGTAGACGTCACTGCCGGAGAAGAATGAGTTGCAAGGGTAGAAATGGTGAGGCAGGCCGTTGAGATCTTAGGCCGGCACTTGAATGGGACGGACAACAAATTCAAAACCCTTGAAGACTTCACCCCTTGATGAGACTGAGAACATCCGAAAGGAGTTGGAGGGTCGACATCGGGCCGAGTTCGAGATGAAGGAGGCCATTACATCCTTGGAGTATCGGTTCTTGGAAGAACTTGACACGATTGAGGTGCTGAAGAACGAGGTGAAAACTCTCAAGGAAGACAGGGAGGTTGGTGGATCGACATCACTTCACCGGGAAAGGGAGGCCAGAGTCGAGGCTCCCAATCCACCAATATTCAAAGGTGTCCGCGACGCCCAAGAGGTGGAAAGTTTCCTATGGCACTTGGGAAACGTATTTCAATGTATCGGGTGATGATGATGAGAGCAAGATCACACGGCTGTGTTGTACATCGTTTCAGATATGGCCCATGCTATGGTGTAGGCGTAAGAGTCCGACATCAAGAAGGGACAAAGACCATGAACACGTAGGTAGCAATTCCGCGAGGAGTGCAAGAACGTTCTTCCCTAAACACGTCATCTATGAGGCAAAGCGCAAGTTTAGGGATTTAAGCAAAAGGGTATCATACGTTCGTATGTGTGGGAGTTCACCCCACCCTTACTCTTTAGATTCCTACCTCACGGATGACGATAGTTGTTCCCACTTCATGATGGGCTACAAAATTGGGCCAGAACGGAGTTGGAACGACGGCAGGTCGGGACTATTGATGAAGCCATCACACAGGCCGAAGCTTTGACAGACTTCAGGCAGGAGAAGTCTTACAGTGTCGAGGAGGACGACAAGGGAGGTAGTCATGATAATGGTGGGGGAGATCGTGGCGAAGGTGAGGAGAAACGGCCACAACCCAAGAGGCGAGGCGAGGATCAACGACCTCACATGCATGACGCCTATAGGTCCAACGACAAGAGGTCCGGAGATCATGGCAACATGGTGAAGAAGACACAAGTTTCCAAGGGAGATGGTTGCTACATATGTGGTGGACCACATGTTTATGCAAAGTACCTTGAACTGAAGAACCTTGGTGCTATCCTCCGAGAGCGGAAGGAGAAGGAAGCACAAGAGGAAGATGAAGTCGAAGAGACTATGCAGTTGGGCTTGATAAGTCTATGCAGAGCTGTCACCAAGAAACCACTGAAGCCCGAGGCAAGAGAAGCCGAGGCAGGAGGAGCAGAAGCATGCAAAATAAGGGCCGACAAAGTCTAAGGCATGCACTCAATACGTCGACATCACGATCAACGGAAAACGTGCTCGTGCGTTGGTCGACACAGGTGCTGAGGTCAACCTCATGGCCAAGACAGCAGCAACGAGGTTGGGGTTGCGATATAGTCCAAGCAACGCCCAAATCAGGACGGTCAATGCACCACCAACTCCCGTAGATGGAGTTGCGCACGGAGTGAGCATCACGATAGGCGATTGGCAAGGTAAAACCAAATTCACCGTCTCTTCCTTAGATATTTTTGATATAATTCTTGGGCCAGAGTTCTTCCAGCAGTGCCATGTAGTGATCGATCCTTATCTCCAACAACTGATGATCATGGAGAAAGGAGGAACATGTATGGTTCCCATGGTGAAGGCACAAAATACGGAGGGATAGGTCCGGCTGACGGCCATGAAGCTCGAGAGGGTCAACGAGAAGACAACATCAGCAGCCACCATTGCAAGTTTATGAGAAGACAATGGTGCTGAAAAATCCTTGCCACCGCGCTCGAAGAAGGTTCCAAGGAGGAACACTGCCGTGATAAAAAAGAAGCCGCCGAGGCACTTGCCTCCTATGAAGGAGGAAGTTCGGAAGATCGGGTCGAGAGAGATCAGGCAACCGATGAGGAGGCTGCTCGAAGGGATTGATCGAGTGCGTTAAATGATGATCGCACGACAAAACTCGGAAACCGATACACCTGCAATGCGACGCAATCATCGCATCATTAGGTGGGGGAGAGTGTGATGTCCCGCCACAATCTTGGCCATTTTGCAGCATACGAATGGGGCAAAAGGACCTGGAGCCTTGAAGAGAAGACTCTAGACCCTTCTAGATCCTTGGCGGACTAGAGAATTCTAGGAGTCCTTCTAGATCCATGGGGCAGACTAGAGAATTCTAGGAGCCTTTTTGGAAGAGCTAAGACACTATTCTGGAAATGTAGACATGTCATTAAAGTGTAATCACTTAGCGACTTGTATAACAATATTTATTACTCTTAGGCCTTTGGGAGATTATAAATAGGAGGGTCATTTCATTTGTAAGCACCAACAAACCAACCAAGTTGTAAAGCAAAGCTCTCAGCTAATACAAGTCCTCTCTTCCAATTCTTTCTTTATATTCATCTTAGCGTTCCAGTTTAAGCGTACTTGACCTTACGATCGGAAAGAATCAGTGAGTAAGTTGTCAAGTGCCGCCACTGTATCTTACGAATACTCTAAGTCCCTGACAACGGAGCTATTACTACTACTTGCGAAGTATAGTTTTTTTGTGTAAATACTTATAAATAAGTGGATGGTTATATTGAGTAATAAATACAATGTCTGATTCCTCTTTTTTGTTTAAAAAAGAAACCATATACTTTGGCACAAGTTTTTCCTTTATTACTTTAGTTTTTTTTTACTTTTTTCTAGATGTAAACTTATTTTTAAATAACAGAAAATTACTAAGTTTCAGTGGTAATGAATTCTACAAAGTAATGAAACTAATATCTATATTAGCAAAGTAACCAAATGAACGAAACTTCAAGCAGAGCGACTTTAACCACAAAACAATGTTTTGCCGTTATTTTGTTGCTTATTAAAAAGTTTACTTTGCCGTAGTTGTTCTGTTTTGTCATTCCTATGTATAACAATAACATTTAATATAATATTTTTTTTTTTAAATGTGGGTATTTTTTTATGACAAATTATAGATTTAATTGCATTTACTAGCACATTTTAATTTTTTAGCTATAAAATATTTTATCTTATTTTATTTATTTGACAGTAAACTGCCAAATTTATTATAAGTGTTTTCTCTATAAGAAAACATATAATATCTCGAGATTTCTTAATTGAAACAGGTTTTATCTAGTAGGTAAATGACATATACACTTGTATATTTAATGTATGTAACTGGTTGTCCTTGTTATAATAGGTATCTACAAGCTATACACCTGACATATATTAATATTTGGCCAAATATAACTTCGACATATATATAATATGGTAAAAAGCACCGTACAAACAATTATTTTCACCTTCAAACCTTTAAACTACTACCGTAAACCATCATAACTACAACACATTTGATCAGAAAAATATAAAAATCACTTTCATAGAAGGAAAAAGAAAAACAAAATATTAGGATATGAATATATCTCCTTTCCAAGCAAATGAATGGGTATCAGTAAGATCTAATAGTAACAATACCATTATTTTGTGAGGTACTTTCTTGTTTTTAGAAGACACAAATTATTAACAATTCACTTTGATACGATAGAAGGAGAAAGGAGAAGAAAAAGAGAATGATACTATCAACGAGATTATAAGAATATATGAAGTCAATATAAATTAGATATAACTTTTATGATGATAATCGAAGTTTTATGATAACTTTTGAAATAAAGAATAAGGTAATATTGATCGATGTTTGAAGTTTTTATAATTTTAAGGCAACAACTTATTGATAAAAACACAAAATAAACTCTCCTAATCTAATATGGAATAATAATAAGTTTGTTTCCTTAACTTGTAAATCCACTCACAAAAAAATGTTTTTTTCTTCTGTTTTTTTTTTTTGGCATTCACAAATATTGAAACCTATGATACTGTTGCTTTGTCGTTTAAAGGTAAAGTATTTACTTTAGTCGCTTTTGTCTTATTTTAATTTGACATAAAATTTAATAAAGTGAAAAAAGAGACTTTTGAGTAAATATATCTTCCTTTGATATTGTAATTTTAATTCTTATTTGTCATGTGAAATGTTGAATTTGAAATAAGAGAATTGCCACTTACCAAAAATAAGAAGGAAAGAACCATTCGTTTTCAATCGAAAAAAATATTATATTGTATTGTTAATGTATGTGAAATAAATTGGGATATCCTACAATTAAGTATGAAATTTATCATGAACCAAACAAAAGTATATTAATCAATCCCAAACTTAATACTTCATGAGTTCTTAAGAAAGTGATGTTCCTTGAAAAAACATCTTGACAATGTTATTGAAAAGATCTGCACAAACTATTCAGTACATCTCGAGAGTTTAATGATGTTTTTATGTATAGCGTGTTTGGAGAGAGAAGAATATTATAGCAAGTAAGTGATCACGATTCATAACTATTCACTAGGATGCGTCCCGTAATATCTAAATAATACTATTCATTTGCTTTCATTTCACTTGAGGACATTCTTTCCTATTTTAGCTTTACTATTAAGGAATATTTTACAATCACTTAACTTTTTTACCAATTGGAAAAAAAGGGAAAAAATATATATATTGATTACACTTTTGATTAATACATGAGTTGCTGTATCTAGCTAAAAATTGATGGTTGAAATTTATTTGCTTTGATATGATTAAAATTATTTACGTTTTTATTATAAATTTAAATCATCAAATTTTAATCTACTCAAATGGCGAGAAATAAGCACGATATTGAAATCTACTCGACATTGATCTACATGAAGGGATCTGCTTTAGGACCCAAGAACCAAATACTCCCAAAATTCTGTTTTTATTATAAAGTCTATTTATTTATAATTTTTAATTTTGGAAGTAAGAAAAATAGTATCTTATTATATATAATATGTAAAATGTTCTTTAATTTCAAATTAATGAAATAGTATATTATTATTACATTGTAACATGTTACTAAAATAATTTGAGTTCAAATTACTGAAATATCAGTCATTTGTAAAAATTTTACATTACAGTACAAAGTTCTACTACCTTTAACTAAACAATATTATATATAGAATTACTTGACCATTAGCTCTATTGTTAAACGAAGTCATTCTTACCCTTATCGTCACTAATTTCATTATTTGTAACCCTTAATTGACGAAAATTTTCAGATTGACTCAAACTAACCAAATTTTCATAATGACTCATTTTTCATTTTAAACTCAATGCACCAGCCTGTATAACCCATTCAAGGCACACATGTGTTTTCTTTTAAAAAGAGAATCAAGTATTGCTGAAAAGGAGAAAATATTGATTAATGTGGTAGCCTCTTACTTACCATTAATCATCCCAAGGAGGGAATATTTGTATAGGTTTCGATGTTCTAATAAAAAATAGAAGGGTACCCAAAAGTATTGAATTCGTCCAAACTTTGCCCCACATACACTGTAAGCGCCGCCCCTGATCAGAAGGTTTTGATCGGAGAGTAAAAGAAAGAGAACTCTTGAAAGGAAGACTTCATAAGATAATAACCTGCTAACATCCTTCCCAATTTGCTTCCAATTTTGACTTTCCTTCAAGTGTAGCTCTCAAATAAGAACAATGTAAATTTAGAGAACAATTATATAATATTATATAACATCTTGTTTATCAATTGGTTTTTTTTGTTTCAATCAGCTCAAAAGTGCTTGAGCCAACAAAACAAGTAAAATAAAGCTTAGATTATAAGTTGATATATACAGCCCTTAAATCAATCCACTATGTTTTAGGGACTTTAATATAAAATCCAAAGTATAGCTATGTTTGGTAATTTTTAAAACTATCACCATAAATACTTAGACACTTGGATTTATGAGGTTTGCTATATGGTTCAGACTAAGTTATCTCCCATCTCTTGCTGCTATGAATAAAACATCTACAAACTACACAGGTTCGCTATATGGTTCAAACTTCAGACTAATTTATGGTTGTTCGAAATAACTATTTGCTTTGATATGGAGTAACCACCCCTTCCAAAAAAAAAAGAGAGTATGGTATTGTGCTATTTTGCACTAATTTGTAACTTTCTTTGACGAGGAAAGTCTGATTGAAATGGTTTGGAAATGTGAAGAGATGTGCCAACGTTTACTAAGGAAGGTTGCGAAGGTTGGTCATACTGGTGTGGGGAGAGTGGCCAAGAGGTGGTTGGATATAGGTGATTGAACATGACATGCACACCTTTAAGTTGTCGAATACATGACCTTAGATAAGAAGTCTGGAGGGGATAGTACTAGGGGTAGATGGTAGTGGAGTGTCCTCCTTGGCTTTCACGATTTATTTTTTATAGTTGTCTAGCCCGTATTATTGTACTTCTTGCTTTTGAACATCTATCGTCATATGGGTTTTACTAGAGTTCTATTATCGATATATTTTGTTATGCTTGTGGCTTTTCCCCATTCCCTGTTTACTTATTATGTTTTTATTATATTGGTTTTTATTAATTCTTGTACCTAGAATTTTGTTGCACTTGGCCGGACTCTTTGAAAACATCTCTACCTCACAGGTAGTGATAAAAGGTTTGCATATACTCTACCCTTCCAAGACCCTTCTTGTGGAATTTCACTATGTATATTGTTGTTGTAACTTTATTTTCTTTCATAATTGCATTCATTCAACATCCTATACAACAACAACATTCACAGTGAATTCTACTAAGTGGGGCCTGAGAGGGTATAGTGTACGCAGAACTTACCACTACCTCAAGGAGCTAGAAAGACTATTTTCGAAGAATTCTTGACTGTAACGCATCAAATCAAAGTAAAAGAAAAAAACATGAAGAAAAAAGAACATTAAAATAAAGAGGTGGAATGGTTTACAAGAAAAAAACTATACGAACAATAAACAATACGATAATTAAAACACAATAAACAACATATGACAAGAATCACAAGGGTAACAAGTACTACAACATACCCTAACAGGCATAAACCTTTGCAATGCAAGATAACAATTCAACCTACTAACCTTCTACCCAAATATCGATCCTCACTCCTTATCTAGAGTCATGTACTTGACAAAATAAAGTTGTATTATGTCAGATCAAATCACTTCCTTAATACTTTTTTTGTTTACCTCTACCCTTCATGTACCCTTGCTATCTACCTATTGCACTTTCTTACCGATTGTCTACGCACTTCCTTTACACATGACTAAACCATCTTAGCGTTGCTTCACTCATCTAGAAGTTCACAGCAAGGAAAAAAATAAGGGGACACAAAATAGCAAATCAAGAGAGATTGAAAATTGCCTCCAGTCAACGAACCAAGATATTAATTCCACTTTCATATCATAACCAATACTAGTAGAGATAAAACATCACTATAATGGTTCATCCCTCACTTATATGCAGATAACGATGAAAGCAACATAAACTGAAACACTAATATTTTCTAAAAATTCACAAGATCGAACCTCTTCGAGCTATTCGAACACTAATCGTTTGATAATGGATTGATCCATTGAAAAAAAAAAAAAAAAAAAATCACCCAGCCAACTATACAATCTGGAAATCTCTGATGAGTTTCATGATAACATCATCTGGGGTTAAAGTATTGGGAGGAAGGTAGGATTTAGGAATAGATAGAGAGTTTTATAAGGGCTTTTTTTTGGAGATTGCTTGAATACTTGATTGGTTAATTTACCAAATGTCTGTCTCTCTATTTATACACTAATTAGTGCTAATTAATAAATTATAATTGTTTATGGTGAGTCCCTTATGTTTTAAACTAATAAGTCCATATTCTAGAATACTCTGCTACCTAGAATATTCTAAAGGACTTCATGTAAAAATTATGAAATTTATGTCTTTCAAAGATTGTCTTCATACACTTCTAGAATATTCTAGTAAGGTATTTTCATCTTGAACTCTACTTTATTTTCAATCTAGAGTTTTCTATTTTTTTTTCATTTCATCAATTTTCTATTTTTTATTATTATTTTTTCTATTCAATTCTTCATCTTATTTTTTATTTCAGACATCACTTCAACTCATTTTTTAGTCTTATTATATTCTTTAAATCCTTATCCTTACATACCCTCTAACCATAGACCATCCCCTAGTTTCAAGGTGTTCTTCACATGACCCCCCGTCCGTTTATATAATAATCATGAAACTTCATGTGTCTTTGTAATTTTGTTCATAATACCAATCTTTTTCTTCCATTTCTCCTTCTATTGTATTGAAGTAATCTGTTATTAATGTTTTCCTTTAAAGGAATACAAAATTACCTCACAAAATAATGACATTGTTACTATTAAAACTTACTTACGCTAATTTAATTACTTGAAAATGAAATAATCCAAATTCTAATGAACTTTTTTTTTCCTTTTATGATAGTGTTCTTTGTATTGTTATGACCAAATGTGGTTATAGTTATTGATGTTACTAACGGTAATTAAAACATATGGCTAAGTCATCTGCCGCTCTTTAAAGTTGTCCCACATAATTCACTTAGACACCTTAACTAGGACTTATACCGATTGAACCCCTAAATTATCAAGAATTGCCTATTAAACCACAAAACGCTAATGTGGCAAAATAAGTGTATCGCACTGCTGCGGAGCGCTTGAAGCATTTTTTTCATTTTTTTTAAAATCTTTATATCTCCTTTGTTGACCTTGACAATGCAATTGACTATATAATAAAAAAAGTAATTTTAATTAAACATAAAATTTTTAAATCATCAAAAAAAAACACCCCCCACACCGCATCTTCCTTCAACCCACCATTTTAAACAACTTCAAATTTTCTCTCTGCCTATTGTTTATGATTCTTTTTTTTTTTTTCATTTTCCTTGTAAAAAAATACCTGCCTGAATTTTTTCACAATGAAGAAAAAATGGGACATTTGGAGTTAACAGATTGACCAATATCTGTACTTTTATTTCAATAACTATCACATGAGCAACTATCACCATTCATAAACTTATTAGAATGCTAATAAAATATTTGACAATAATTTTAATTTCTCTTTGTTGTCGATTTCAAATAATATATCAGGTCGATTATATTTAAAATTGAAATAGTCCGTCAAACGAATAATATATAACGAAGAAATGAAAGAGAAAATATTTGGTGGATGAATTTCGAATGAGAAATAGTTTTAGGTATTTTTCTTTTTAGTTATACAGAGAAATGGTGATTGTGGAACAAAGAGAAGACGAAGAGAAGAAGGATGAGAAAAAGGGCCGTAAGTTAGATGGGGAAGATTTTTTTTTTTTAATCAATTAATTTTTTTATATATTAGTAAAGGAAGGAAAATTTTCTTTTATTTTTTAAAATTAAAATTACTGGTCCCCATATCCCCGTGTGAGTTCTATTCGACTTTTTGTCAAGATACGGAGTGTGCTTACACGCAACAATATTTGTAGGTAATTTGGTTATTTTAATGTTTCATAGGTCAATATTATATTTATCAATATTAAAGTGTCTAATAGGTAAGAGTCTCTGTTGAGGTGTCTAAATGAATTATGCGGACAACTTTAAGGGGCTATCGATGACTTAAGCCAAATATTATTGTATCTAGTAGATGCAGAGATGATCCAATGGTTATGTGAGACAAAAGGCCACAACACATACCAACACTTTGTCACTATAAAGTCCAAAAACTAAAGAAGATTTTTCTTACTTTCATCACAAAACCATCAAACTATTGTCATGATTAGTCATGTCCATTCATACCATTAGCTGTTTTGGGTGGACATAAATTTGTCCCATATAAGCTTAAACGGAATATTCTAGAAATATATGAGGAAAAAATATTTGGAAAATCTAGAATTTCATGAAATTATAAAAGAAATTCTAAAATAAATATTTAGGTGTTTTAGAGTATTCTGAAAGGAAACTTATTTGTAATATGTAAGACTCGAAACAATTGTTTTTATTTATTTGACCATATGAAAGGACTTTCATTGATATAAATTAGTCCCTTAGTGGAGTAATATTCTAGAAATATTGGAGAAATCTTTGAAAGATCTTAGAATTCCATCTATTTACATGAAAAGGCCTTAAAAGTATTTTAGTTGTGTAGACTGTAGAGTATTCTAGAATTGAGATTTATTCATAAATATGTGGGGACTCATATAACAATTCTTATTTATATTTTGTCCATATGGAAGACTTACATTGAAAGAAAAACAATTCTTAGTGGAATATTCTAGAAATACATAGAGAAACTCTTTGAAAGATCTTAAAATTCTATCTATTTGCATGAAAAGGCCTTAGAATATTCTAGTTACATAGAATATTCTAGAATTGAGACTTATTTTGTAAGCATGTAGGGACTCATATAATAATTGTTATTTATATATTGTCCACATGGAAAGTTACATGAAAGAAAAATAGTTTTTAGTGGAATATTCTAGAAATATATGGGATTTATTTTTGGAAATATCTTAGAATCCCTTTATTTGCATGACAATGCCTTAGAATATTCTGTTTGCCGTAGATATTCTAAATTGATGACTATTTTGTTAAATATATAGAGACTCATATAACAATTAGTATTATTTATATAGTTGTCCATATGGAAGACTTACATGGAAAGAAAACAATTCTTAATGGATTATTCAGAATCATATGGAAATCATTACAAGATCTTAGAATTTTATGGATTTACATGTAAAGGCCTTAGAATATTTTAGGTGTGTAGAGTTTTCTAGAGTGCAGACTTATTTGTAAATAATATGTAAGGACTCATATAACAATTATTATTTATATATTGTCCATAGGGAAGACTAACGGTGAAACAAGAATATATAGTCCTTAGTAGAATACTCTAGAAATATATGGAGAAATCTTTGAAGGATCTTAGAATCTCATGGATTTACATGAAAAAATCATTAAAATTTCCTAGTTGTATGGAGTATTCTAGAGTGTAGGCTTATTTGTAATTATATAGGGACTCACACAACAATTATTATTTATATATTAACCCAAAATTAGTAGTATAAATTGAGAGCAACCATTTGTAAATTGACAAGCAAGAAAGCACTCGTTTGGGGTAATATGCCTCTAGAGCTTATTGAGAGGTAACTGTAGTTTGAGCGTCCGCGAAAAAATGTGGTTGCTTTTCCGGCGTTCCTTATCTTCTTAAGCAGTTTCGAGTCTTGATTTTATAACTATTAGTATTATTGCCGTATGTAGACAAAATTCTTTTAAGACACTTCACTTTTCAAAATTTTTAGTTCCTTTAAATTTTAATTTTTCTCACTCACAATCAATTTTGTGGTTTCAAATAATGGAATAGAAAAAAAATTGAACTTTGTCACGTTCTTATTTCCTTAATCCAGCAATTACCTCTCTCCACTGTTTAACTGAAAATATCTCACGCATTATAAATTAATAACTAGTGCAAAAGAAAATTACACAAAAGAGAGACAGATCTAAGATTCAATAGAAGTAGTGAAATCTAATACCATTATACATATGATGGTTAGAATGGATGGAAAGAAATAGTTGATGTTAAAAGATAGATCTACTCTCATTTGCTAAGTAAAATAGAATAGTTTAGTATCTTCTCTTTTTTGATATAAATAACTTTTCATAGAAGATGTAGATCAAAGTTGCAAGCTCCCTATGATCTGCATTTTCTATTCTAAGTCGATTATACCAAAAAAATAAAGATTCTAAACAATTTCGTATTACTTTTGTGAATAAAATTAATATTAAATCTATCTTCAAAATATCTTTCATTTTTTTTTCTTGCAGACTGACCACCATATCCATGATAATATTAAATTAGCTTCACCATTGTCTTTTGATTTTAGATTCTCCACCTATCTCTTCTGTGTACACTTACTTTCACTGGCCAATATAGTTTATAACGTTTGAGATTTTTGTGTTGGGCATGGTGAGACGTGGCTGTTTGTTTATTAAGGGGAGAATTTTAGGGGGGGAAAAAAACAACTATTGATAAATTATGCAATATTGATTTATGTTTGTTATAATATTGTTCCTCTACATTTTACATTTTTTCTTTATTTTGGGAGCTTTGGATCCGGAGGCATAATACTTGAAGAAGCGAATTGGGAAGAATGTTACGATTATATATATGACCTCTTTTATGAGTCTCTTTTTACTTATTACTTTCGATCAAATCTCCTATTCAGGGGTGGAGCTACTTATATCGAAGGAATCATATAATTTTTGTGTAAATACTTATAAAAATAAATGGATTGTTTATTGGTAAATAAAACATGTCTGATTCTCTTTTTAAATGAAAACCATATACTTGCATACATTTTTCCTTTATTGCTTTAGTTTTTCCCTTTGTGCCTCTACATAGATGTTTATTTTTTCTAAAATGAGAAATATTAGTTTCAACAAACTGTAATGAATGCTAGCAAAGTAAATGAACTGAATCTAACCTTAAGCAAGTAATAAAATGAACGAAAACGTTAAAAGCCAGCGCGGCTAAAAACACACCAAAAAGTGT
>JAKWJA010001629.1:0-49670 GCA_027704765.1 Solanum habrochaites | reverse complement strand
GGGATGCTTCCCGAGTAGGTTTGGGATGTGTTTTTATGCAGGGTGGCTATGTAATTGCATATGAATCCATGCAATTGAAAGTCCACGACAAAAATTACCCTACTCATGATCTTGAGTTAGCTGATGTGGTCTTTGCATTAAAACTTTGGAGGCATTATTTATATGGTGTACGTGTTGATGTATTTACTGGCCATAAAAGTCTTCAGTATATTTTAACGCAAAGAGAGTTAAATCTTCGTCAGAGGAGATGTCTTGAGCTACTGAAAGATTATGACATGAGTGTTCATAATCACCCATTTAAGGCCAATATAAAGACTGATGCATTGAGCCATTTGAGCATGGGCAGCATGGTTCATATTAATGATGAGAGGAAGGAGCTGGTGAAAGATGTAACCAATTGGCTAGATTGGGTGTACGGCTGGTAGATACACTAAATGCAACTATTTCAGTTCATTCCAGTTCGGAATCTTCATTTGTTTTAGATGTAAAACCCAAACAGCACCTTGACCCAATACTCATGGAGTTGAAAGACTCAGTGTTGAGTAAGCTGAATGAATCATTTTCCCTAGGAGGGGATGGTTTACTCAGGTACCAGAAAAGATTATGTGTGCCTAATGTTGATAATTTGAGGCCAAATATTATTGTAGAGTCCCATGGCTCCAGGTATTCTTTTCATGCAGGTTCTACCAAAATGTATTATGACCTTAAAGAGGTCTATTAGTGGGAAGGTATGAAGCATCATATCTAAAAGTTGATGGAGAAGTATTCAAATTGTCAACAGGTTAAGGCTAAACACCTTAAACATAGGGGTCTCACCTAGTCGATTGAGATCCCAAATTGGAAGTGGGAGGCTATCAATATGGATTTTTGGTTGGTCTGCCAATGACTAAGAAACTATATGATTCTATTTGGGTTATTGTTGAAAAGATGACAAAGTCTTCTCAATAATTCTTGTGAAGTCTACTTATAGGGTTGAAGACTATGACAAGCTATATATTGATGAGATAGTGAGATGGCATGGGATTCATCTGTCTATCATTTCGTATAGGGGATCCCAATTTACTTCTCATTTTTGGAGATATTTCCAAAAGAGCTTGGGTACACATATGAATCTTAGTACTTCTTTTCATCCACAAAAGGATGGACAATCAGAGCCTACCATTCAGACCACTGAAGAAATGTTTAGAGCATGTGGTATTGACTTCAAGGGGAGTTGGGATGATCTCTTGCCGCTGATAGAATTCTCTTACAATAATAGCTACCATTACAGTATTGGGATGGCACCATCTGAAGCACTATATGGCAGAAGATGTAGGTCTTCAGTTAGGTGTTTTGAGGTAGGAGAATCTGTCATTCTTGGACCTGAAACGTATATCAGGTCGTGGAGAAGGTGAAGATGATGACGAATAGGTTGGCTACTTCTTACAGTCGTCAAAATCCTATGCCTACAACAGAAAGAGAGCCCTTGAATTTGAGGTGGGTGATCAAGTTTACTTGAAGATGTCACCCATGAAAAGGGTGAGGAGTTTTGGTAAGAACGTTAAGTTGAGTCCGAGGTACATAGGTCCTTATGAGATCTCGAGTGAGTAGGAAATGTTGCCTACGAACTAATGTTACCTCAAGACTTGGATTCTCTTCATTCAGTGTTTCACGTTTCAATTCAATGCAAAGAAGTGTATTAGGGCTAATCCATATCCTCTTCCTAGTGAGGGTTAAGAGTTGATGGAACCTTTTTTTATAGAGGTTTCCAGTTCGAAATATTAGATCTCCAAGTGAAGCGACTGAGGAACAAGGAGGTTGTCACCCTGAAGGTACTATGGAGGAACCACCTTGTTGAGAGAGCAACATAGGAGGCCGAGGAAGACATGAGATCCTGTTACCCTCACTTGTTCCGTTCTTAAGGTTAGATATTCTCATCCTAAGTCTAGTTTTGTTTAAGAAAACACTATGTATTAGTGCATTAGTCGATCTTGGTATTATAAGTCCCTAATCGCATGTCCTATAATTGCACTATGTGAGTAAAATGAAGTAATATTTACATGTCATGTTACTATTTTTGTTATAGCCTAGACATAATTTTTGTGTTGCATGAGTTGTGACGTGCATTAAGTTAAATGTGATTGACAAGAAAGTTCCTCTTTCTCAAATATGAAGTTTCGGATAAGCTTTAATTATATGTATAATCAAAATAAATGTGAATCAGATATTCACAAAGAAGTAAAGTTCAAACATGTTAAGGTATTTTTAAAAATGACCCTATTTATATTAAATAATGTGTAGTGTCATTCAGGGATGAATATTACTAAGGGGAGATAATGTAACATTCCAAAAAATTACATGTCTAATGAAAAGCCCAGTAGGTCATTAATAATGTGTATTGGGGGTATATAGGCATGCCAATGCGCAATATTGAGAAATGTTGGGCATAGTATAGAAAATTGGCTAAGGGGTATTAGCCAATTTCTATATAATACCCAAATAAGAAAAATATTGGGAATAGTAGAAAATATTGGCTAAAGGGTGTTAGCCATTTTTTCTAAGTATTAATGAGCTTGTTTAAGAAATATTCCTACAATGAAGACCCTAAGCTAATAAAAATGAAATCTGAACAAAACATATGAAGTGCTAGGCATCCAAGTCTCAAGCTAGCACCATTTCACATGACCATTTAAAATGATTCTGTAATTAGCATTGCCGCAAGGACCATATGAGGTTCCTTCGGACAATAAGTAAAAGATTACACTAACAAAATCAAGAATGTTAGTTAGGAAAGTACAACCAACCCATGTTCAAGAACATGCAAAGCAGGTGGGAATCTACATAGACGGGGACCACGCCTAACCGAATTTGGGTTAGTGGTAGTTAAAAGGGGTAGCATGTCGGACGGTTCCTCCATGTGGACCTAATACCTAACCAAATATAGACCCTAACTAACTGTTCTTAACTATGATAATCAACCTATACTAACCGCAATGAATAAACTATTGCACATCCACAGCCTAGGCCTAAACCAGGGGTTGACACTAACCTAGTAATAGTTAACTGACAACCTATTACCCATACCCTAGGAGGTTCTAAAAAGTTTATTATGGTTTCCAATGAACTTAGGGGAACTTTTTGACTTACCCTAGATCCTGATTATTAAATTTAAGATTTAATAATTAATTAAAGTCAAAAAGTTTAATTCGAAACCATAGCCAACCACCACTTCTATATGTTTGGGTTCCCAGTCGAACAATTTCTCCTTATTTAAGTCAGACTTAGGAGGGGCATTTTTGTCATTAATTCATTTTTTTATTAATGACTTTAGTAAACCTTATTGGAATGAGTCCAATATCAGTTCCTAATACATAGACTCATTTCAATCACAAACGTTTCATCAAAACGGCCAAAAAGTAAAGAAACAAGCAAAAATGGAGAAAAGTTGCATAAGGACGTCTTAGGAATTTCAAGGGTATGCAATGTTTCGCTCAGGTTGTAGTTTGTAGATTTCAGTTCTACTTAAGTTGGGTTTTCTCCTCCTGTAATTAATTTCTCTAGAGAGTACTTTCCTTTCGGAACGATTCGAGATCTGAAACTAGGGTTGTTCCTCATTCTCGTCTAAACTTTCTTCCCCCTAGTATCATTGTACGATTCAATGTTGAATAGGTTAGGCTCAGTTGTTTGGGTTAAATGTGTGTTCTGGCTGATACTTAATGTGTAGGGGTTCTTCATTATGAATGTCGACTAAGACCTATGAATTGAATCGTAAGAATCCAAATGTTTACAAAAACGTCGAATTAAAATTGGGGATAATGCTACGTATTCCATAAATGTTTAAGTGTTGATGTGTTGTTCGAATGTTGTCCCCCCCCCGCCTTATGTTTTGTGACGTTTGAAGATGTTATATTAATCAAATGATAATATTATGTTGTCAAATATGTTTAAAAACGTTATCCCTAAAGTCATGAACTAAAATTTGTTTAAAGAACCTCCATGAACTCACATCTTGAATGGATTGGTTATCTTATGCCAATAAATTGGCTAACAGTACATTGACCCAAAAGGATGCATGCAAATGGATATAAATTTATGTTGAATGATTAAAGTATTGACTAATGGTTCATACATATTAAATTTAAATATGAACCTATGTAAAATTGGCTTATGCCAACAAATAGGGTTATGTAGTTTCATATCCAACTAGTTTCATATGACAATATTGTGTAGTTAGAGTAAATAAATGACATTATAAGCACTTTTAAACAAATTCAATGAACCCATATCCAAGAGCATGCCATTAATTGGGGAAAATCCCAACATATTCTACAAGAATGATATATGAACTTATGAAACTCATTGAATTAAGTGCTCATCATCCATAATCGATTATATGAAGCTACTATATAAAGTAAGTAAATAACGTGAGCAATAGAATAACAAATGAGGTCTAAGTTAAAGAAATGACCAGAATGAGCTGTTAAGGGAAGTCAGACAAGTCTCACTTACATCTAAGCTACTATATTAAAAATACTCACAACTGAAGGTGTTAAAATGTGTGTGACTAATCTCATTAACGCCAAAGGATGATATGTAAGGACAATTCACATTTCATCAATATAACTAAGTGATGACAATGCTCAATAGAGTAAGTCATCTCAATCTGAGTAAGCCTTCCATAGTTTGAGGTCAACTCTAAAAGATAAAGACGATATGAAAGTGACCAAAGCACCGATATAACCAGTTATGAGTAGTTCTTCCACGTTGTAAGTCTCATGAGATGATAACTACACCGAGTTGGATAGACTACTAATCTTCTTATATGCCCAGTCCTTCTAACTATCTAGCCAACTAGGAACTCAGCCTTATGTTCCACCTAAGATAGATCATTATGTTTCAATTTTCACCTTTAGCTAGTGAGATCAATTCAATTCACCTTAGCTATTTATATCTACCTTTATCGGTCTGGGTGACAACTGATTTCATGTCTAGCGTCATATAAAACTTATCTATGTCCGGTTATGCCAAAACAGTTCTTGGTTTCACAATAGTTTGAATCCACTCTCCTTTTCGTTATTGGGTGAACACTTGAGATGTTATTCTCCTTAGCCGGGGAATCACCCCCCTTTCCGAATGTGGGGCAGACACTGGAGTTCAGGAGTTCGCACATGATCTGATTCATTTTAAAATCGGTGAATCACCTCTTTTCGTGTAGGGAGACACTTGATTTTTCTGTAGTCTCGCATGATCTTACTTCTAAAGATTGTTATATTAAAAAGAAACAATGTTTCTAGACTTATGTTACAAGTGAGCTACGCAAGAGGTTAAGAAATGTTTCAATTGCCAATTTCAATACTTATGAGTGTTCATCATTCAGCAATAATGGACAAGACACATAAGATTGGCTTTTAATGACTTCTTATTGATCCAATAATGGACTTAGAAATAAGTAATGACAACTAAAAACCTCATAACTTCCTAACTGAATGTCACGAAACAGATGGCAATATTCCGTAGAGATAGCTTATGAAAATGTTTACTGGATACATAGAGTAACAAATGACTCATTGAAAGGTAGTGAAATCATTCCTTAGTCCTCGTATTACTTACTTGATTCATTATGGGTATGGGACTATAATGAATCATTGCACTTGTAATTAAAACATAGGATCAAATGAATCATTGGACTACACGACAAGTAGAAGGATAAGAAAAAAAATCTAAGTATAAAAAAAAGGGGCTCTCGGGTTTGGCATAGCAAAATTTCAAACTTTCACTCGAGTTGTTCTAATATTATGTTGATGATACTAATGTATTTTAATCATATAGAAATCAATTGTGTGCTTTGAATTCATTAAAATTCATCATATTCATTCCATAATTTACAACTAACGATTTAGGAAAGTCTAGTGATTATACTTTCCAAGAATGGCATGTTGTTTAGGAAGAGCTTTCCTTGATCATGCATAGCGTTATGTCTATGTGTGCATACACGCATACTTAGTTTAAGTGGTGTACTAACCTCATAAAAATTTACAATTTCATAGGTGCATGTCAGAGGATAGATGTAAGATTCGTGCAGTGGTTTGTACATCAGCGTTCTCCAGACCATTTGGTAGGTCCTCTTAAATTTTGAGGATGTTACTGTATTAGTCTAGCCTTAGTTTTATACATAGCTACTGGATGTTTTCCCTAGCATTTCATTCATACTTTATTCTCGAAACTTTTGGATGTAAGGCCGTTTTGGCAACTTATAACATATATTCATCTTTTATTTCGACTTGGTTCTGTAATGATAGATGCTTGTTTTTTAATTTTAGATTAATTTATGATGTAACTAGTTAATAATTATATGAAGTCTATTTATACTTCATACATTAAAAAAAAATTAAATTTTCCACAAATTTAACTAGATGAATGTGAGGAATGCAAGAAGAGGCTTGTCTGCGACCTCAGAGAGGTCAATGACAACGGTTGTGATTCGGATTCTAAAATCCGAGTCGTGACACGCTTTTAGGCAAAACTAATCACGCTCATTTCACCTATTAAGTCTTTATTCCACTTCTTCATTCCAATACATCTTCAGTTTATTCATTACCCACATGACTTTGTGCTCTAACTCAACTAGAAAGTGACAAGTCATCTCATATAAAAGTTGGTATGGAGACATACTTATTGTTTTAATAAAATATATGGTATATGATAAAATTATTAAATTTTGAAAAATCAATTAATCTTATAATTTAAGAAAAATCGACTATCCAATTTAACAAAGTCGCCACTTGATTTTTAGTAAATATTCAAGAAACCTTAAAATTATTTTCAAAAGATTTAAAACAGATAAAATCAATTGAAAAGGGGTCGAATTCAATGCACATTCGAGACAGGTGTTTAGGCCCTCGGAATGCCCGCGAACTTGCAAAGTTGCCGGGCGTTTGACTAAAAGACTTTGACTTATCTTCAACTTTGGCTAAATACAGCTCGCTTTTTTGTTTTCTACGTTATTTATCATTGGTTATTAATTTTCTATTAATTAATTAGGAAAAGAAAGAGATTATTTTAAAAAGGGAGTGACTAAGGTGTTTTTATTAGAATAATAAATCAAATAAAGGTTAAGGACTTGTATACAATAAATTTTACACAACACACAACCCACATCACAGCACACACCACACACACACACACACACACATATATATATATATCTAATATATATATATGTTAGTTTTTTATTTTAACTTATTTATCATTATCGTTTAAATTAATTTCTATTTTTAATAGAAAATAGCTATGGGGAGACTTAAATGGGTTAGAAAAGTACCAAAAGTAGAATAAAAACTATGTAAAATTATGTCTATAGAAATAAATTTTGAATATATTAAATAAATGAAGATAAATAGCTATCATTAAAAATCAATTAAATTGAAGCCAAAATGCAAACATGAATAAATAAAGAGAGGAAAAGGGGATAGAAAATTTAATTTGGGCTAATCAGCAAAAATCCACAAATCTGATGGGCCCAATTTCTTCCCCTGTCCTATGTCTAGGTGGGCCTTGGCCATTAACATTTTCCTTTTACACGTGCAATTAAAACATTGGGCTTGTTTACTTCAAAAATATGTATACAGTTTGTGTATAAGCCTGCAAATTTTGTTGAACTTTATGCGTCACATTTTTGCATCTATATATTGAATATTCTAACTGTATACTAGTGTATACAGTTGGTATATCACTATGTTTGTTCCTTTTTGAGGTTGAAAATCTTAATTTCTAGCATTTCTTCTATTGTTGTCGACCTGTAAACCAATTTTGAGGGGTTGGACGACTCGGTAAAGATAGTTTGAACCTTTATGGATCAACGAGAAAGTGCAAGAAGGTGGAGTAAAGTTCATGAACACTCGAAAAGAATTTCACATGCAAATAAAGAAAAGGAAAATGGATTAATACACAAACTATCTTGAGTTAAAATAAAGAGATTACACAATTTATTAGAGAATGTGCATAAGCTCGAGACAGTGTAAATCCACATATAATTTTACTAAATATATCGCACAAAGCATTGAGAACTAATGAGCTTTAGAAAGAGCAACTGAGAGAGATCATACGAATCATCTCAAACAAAAAGAATCAATACAGTAGCAAGCAATATATGCATACGGCAAACAAAACATAAACAAGGAATTGATCTTTACCAGCATTCAAGTTAACAAATACATATAAATAACATATACACAGTCATGTGAGCATATGGGCATCCACCTATGAACATTTTGTCTATGGAAAACCATTTTTTTCCTTTTTAGGAAGACATATATTCCAGGGAATGAACTTGGCTACTATTTAAGACTAAGGCAGAAAATGAAACAAAGACGCCATCAATAACTAAATTCGCACTAAATAAAAAACTTAACATCAAAAAAATGGACAAAATCCTCCAAAATGGATAAAGCTCAAACACATAGATGTTTGTTATCTATTGTTGGTCAGAACTATGCAAACCAAAACAGATTTGGATTTAGAATTTCAATCTACTCACAATCAAACGTAAAATAGTTTGATCTACTACGATTTCCTCATCGATACACGTCTTACTTGCTACAATGGCTGAGGAATGTGACAGATAGTGTAAATGAACTGTTTGGGAGGAGGTTGTTACTTTTACGTAGTGTGTTGTGTAGGTTGATGTAAAGGGTGAGCGAGGGTTGGCGACAATGCGGAGGTTAGTGTAAGAAGAGGAGGGACGGGTTAATATCAGGGAGGGTCCTAAGGAACGTATGCATGAAGGGAAAGAGAAAAGACTAACATCCAGTTTTCGATCCAGTGAACAAGAGATCAATCGATTAAATAGGTTGGAATGAGCTGCTACTCAAATACACATCATGAATCATATAAACATGTCTTCCAAAGAAACCAAATCTAACCATCTCAAATTAACAGGAAGTAGATTATGAGCTGCTTAAGCTTCATGCACAAGGTTTTTAACGTGAACGATTTTTATTCAATACCTACATATATGTTCGAGAAATAAAGAGCAAGAATGAATGAACACAACCTATTTGTTGTAGCCTCCAAAGCATTCAGAGGATTAACTGAGTGAAATGAGGAGAACACACCAATATTTATGCTAACAAGCCAAAATTTATGATAAAAAAAATGGACTTTCAACAAAGAATATCATAAAGAGGAAGGTGTAATTGTAGCCAAGGAAAACCACACAGAGGCATATTCTACACATAATACTCGAAATCCAAATAAAATGTGAATGCAAGTAGGCATTACCTTTTTCCATCTTTCCACCACGAATCTCAACTAAACTCAATAAGGTACACCTCTTTACGTTTCCCCCATCCCACACCCCCCCCCTTCTACCCGCCGCTCTCGCCCGCCCCCCACCCCCCCCTCTCTCCCCCTTCTCCCCCCGCATCCTTGAACCGATGCCCAGAGGAGTCACTAGAATGTAATACCGTCAAAAACTAGATCAACCTTTGACCGTAGATTCCTCGACCGTATCTTAGGCTTAACTTCTGTATGTTTTATATATATCTGTCTTTAAATATATATATATATATGATATATATATATTATATATATGTGTGTGTTGGATGTTCGTGTGTCTGTGTGTGTGTGTGTGTGGTGTGGCGATTAGGTAGCTCCATTTTCTACCAATTTTCCTTATCCTTATCATCGCTTTTTCGATTCTCTCCCTTCCTCCTCCAATAGTGAATAAGAAGATCTATATATATTGGAGAATTAGGATTGATTTTTTGGGCGGAAAAACGGATCAAAATCTCCAAAACTCATCCCAAAATAAAAAATTCAAATTGCCTGAACCTTTCATCAATTTGGCTATACCTTGTTCCTGAGGCTTTCAACTCTACTCCTGAATAGGAAAGCGAGACGGACGTCTTCGATCGATTTGTTATCCTTTGGGGAATACGTGGTGCAATATCCCCCTATAAAGACAGTATTACATGCCTCTTTTGCTCCTGAAGTTCGTTGTACAATAGCAGGACGGGACAGAGGGAGGAACGTTGAAAATTATTTATGTTAGAATAGTGCTTCGAGACGGACGCTATTTGGTGTTTTTTTTGCACGTCACTGTTGCTTTTGTGAACTCACCATCGCGTGCCCTCTCATGGAGCGCAAAAAAAGGGCCGCAGAGATGATGTTTTAATCTATTCACGTTTCCTGGGATTGTTGTTGTTCACATTTCTGGACTTCCCTTCGTTGGACAGAAAAAGGGGCGAGTTGGATGGTATTTGGAGTGGGCTGGGACAGGATTATTTAGGAGTAGCTGGAAAGTGTTATTATTGGGATGGGTTCTTTGTTGTAATGACTGGGAATTTTGATTTGGATGGGCTGCTACTGTGTCAAAATTTTCTTGGGTTCCCTTGCTGACGGAAATTAAGGTGTGCTGATTTAGGGAGTAGGCATTAAAGGATAATTGAATAACTAGAGAATTAGACTAAGGTTTGAATAAAAAGGAATCAAATAAAGACTAATCAATGATCTTTTAAATTTTAATGAGATAAAGTAATTGATTTAGTTACAAACCTAAGTTTCGAAGAATGTAACTTAACAATATCAACAAAATTAACTAAACAAAAATATTAAAACAAAAATCCCTTTAAGATGATTTTTTGAATACAAAAAATAAATTGATGATACACAAAATTTGTAAAACATATAAAAACATATTTTTAAAATTACTAAAAAGGGTTTTGAATTTTATAACATCAATTATTTTAACTCGTTTGGAAATCAAGAAGCAAAAGAATTAATTTCCATTGGGGGGATTGAAAATTGGGTGTCAACAATCGTCCTTCATTTTACTTGGATTGATGCAAGAAATTTTAGGAAAATGAAATGGACCAAACCAATTTGTACAAAAAACACATTCATCTTTAAGAAAAGGACTTGCTACGAACTTCAGGAGTTTTTGACTACCTGAGCGGGTTCCTACATAGCTCAGGATATATTAGAATTCAGGCCCTTGTAGCTCGATACGCATGATTCTAATACACCGATTTTGAAAGAAGTCAAATTATCTCGATATGGATTATGACGGGATTGAAATGCTCTGGATAGGCTTTTTAAGAAGAATATTGAAATATACCAAATTTTCAGGCAATCGACAACTCCTACATATCCTTAACTCAGGATCAGTCGGCTTGTCGTTTCGACTCACCCAACTAGTTGAAAATGAATCATTTATGTTAATAACCTTTGGGTCTAGCCACGTGACCAAAATAAATCGAGTATTAAAAGGGAGGCTTGTACCTCATAACCATGAATGTGCGGGCGCTCACAAGCCTAATTAAAAACTTTGCAAAAAAACTGACATAATTTGAAAGATCTTGTGAAGTGCGCATTCAATTGGAAACATGCTTCCAACTGAGACCAAATTTCTGGATGTGAGACTGAAACCAAGAAATCTAAAGAAAACCCACATTCCTTCTGATAGCGGTGTCATTTGATAGTGATGGAAGTAGCTCCTCTGCTAGTGTGCAAAGATTATGACACTCCTCCTCAGATTATGTCCCAGTTTGCTGCTAAGAAAAATTTTCACATTCTGCTGCATCCATTTTGATGTCGTCCGCACCTATGCCATTTTTTTGGAGAATTCATCCTTTCGGATGCTCTCGCGAATACTGAGATAAAAATCATTAGCATAAAAACGCAATTGAAATGAGAGATAGTGTCTTTTATTGTGTTGACACTTAGTTTCTCTCCTTCAACATCTGACATTAATTCTATTCGGTTTAACATAAGCAAATAAAGATTATTTATTACGATCTTTAATGTACTCTTCATTTGATGTCTAATAGAATCTAATGCAATATTGATATTTCTCTTGATGTTGTATTTGATGATTATCTCGATATTTACTTTTTTATCAATTAAGGATCTTAATGTGATAAGCATATAACTCTGTGAGATGGGCAACGATTTCCCTTTTTCTGGCAGTGCATGATATCTCTTCCGGAATGCATGATCTTTTCGGGATGCATGAATAGTAACTTGCGATGCATGATTTTTGTGATGCATGAATATTAACTCGCGATGTAGGATTTCCGTGATGCATGATCTTAATTTGTGATGCATGATTCTCTACAGGGTATGAATATATTCCCGCGATACATGATTTCTTGTGGTGCATGAATATCTTTGAGTGATACATAAATCTTAGCTTGCGATGCATGAATATTAACTCGCGATGCAGGACTTTATGCGGGCATGACTATCTTCCCGTAATGTCGTCCGCACCTATGCCCTTTTTTTGGAGAATTCATCCTTTCGGATGCTCTCGCGAATACTGAGATAAAAATCATTAGCATAAAAACGCAATTTAAATGAGATATAGTGTCTGTGTTGACACTTAGTTGCTCTCCTTGAACATCAGATGTCAATTCTGTTGGGTTTGACATAAGAAAATAAAGCTTATGTATTAGGATCTTTAATGTACTCTTCATTTGATGTCTTATAGAAGCTAATGCAATGTTGATATTTCTCTTGATGTCGTCTTCGATGATTCTCTAGATATTTACTTTTATCAAAATAAGGATGCAGTTAATGTTGATGGACCAGTACTCTATTGAGATGCACGATTCCCTTTTCTGGCAGTGCATGATTTCTCTTCCGGAATGCATGATCTTTTTGCGATGCATGAAATTTCTCATGCGATGCATGACTTTTCACGATGCATGAATATTAAGTTGCGATGCATGATTTTTGCGATGCATGAATATTAACTCGCGATGTATGATTTCCGTGATGCATGATCTTAATTTGTGATGCATGATTCCTACGTGTAAGGGGGGGGGGGGGTGATATTCCCGCGATACTGATTTCTTGTGTGCATGAATATATTCTCGTGATATATAAAATCTTAGCTTTGCAGATGCATGAGATCGTAACCTCGCATGCAGGACTTTAGCGGGCATGACATATTCCCGAATGTCGGATTTCTTGTCGGTTATGAATAATTTCTATCCCCACCGGATTCATTTAATCTTAATTAACTCGTGATGCATGAATATAAACTCGCAATGCATGACTTTCCCCGATGCATAACTTTGGGTGGGGCATGATTATGTTCCCGCGATGCGTGATTTCTTGCGGGGCATGAATATCTTCCCGCGATGTGTGAATATTAACTCGCGCTGCATGAACATTAACTCACGATGCATGACTTTCTATGAAGCATGATTTTTTGTGGGGAATGAATATCTTCTTGCGATGCGTGATTTTCCATGATGCATGAATATTTTGATGCCATCTTTGGTACCAGTCGACGATAGCTCTTCAATCGAGCAACATAGTGATCTTCCGGGTGCCTTACGGATAATGATATTATCTTTATAGACGATTCAGTAAGATGACTCTCAATGTAGTGTATCATATAAATCGACAATAAAAATAAAATTACCCCTCCAAGTAGCAATAATATCCTATATAATAATATGATGTAGATGTCGCCCTTCACTAAAAATCATAAATTGTCTTTCCTGAGATTTTCACTAGATTCTTCTTTTAACAAAGTTATCTCTTCCTTATAGACTTGAAGCTGCGGAATTCAATTAAACAATAACGTAACACTCTCAAATCTTTGATATGTGCAATATAAAATAAATTCCTGCATCCATAGAAAAAATAGTTTTAAAGCGAACTGATCTGTGTCGATTCTACATTTGTGTGCTCCTTGTCGTGCTATATCCGATTGATTTTTCTGATCTCCCGACTGTTGTTAGATAATCAAAATATTTCATGCCAAAAAAAATGATATATAAAGGGAAAGTTTAAGAAAAATAGATTTTCGAAAAGTGGTATGTTTAAAAAAGGTTATTGCCAAGTATCATTTCAAATCAGGCTTAGCGAACTTCCTTGAGTTTGATGCTTGGAAGCCTGTCTCACTATTCACCGGGGAGTATTCTGAGTCATTCCAGACAATCGATAAAACCATGTTGAAATTCGGAGGTCATCCTCAAAATTTCTGTCCCAGTTAACTATCTTGGTTCATCTTTAACTACCGGTGAGTAAATCGTTGAATTTTTTAGATTCTCTCAAAAATTTTGTACCAGTTGTAGATCACAAAGGTTCTTTAGTCTTTTTATGTTGAGGAAAACCCATCTTCTCGAGATTTTTTGAGTCCCTCTCAAAAATTTCATTCCAGTTTCTATTGTGAAGGGAAAAATAGAAATCTTACGAGACCTTGTGCGCCTACGTATCCCATTGAGGCAGGAATCACGTAAAACATAGTTCCCCCTCAAAGGTAAAAAAACAATAAGAAATTTTACAATGAAAACCGACTGATTCAGATATAGGCCGCTTACGTATCTTATTCTAGATAATTCAGATCAAACGTAGTTAAAATACAAAGAAATATTAAAGGGATTAATGAGGTGACCGAGGCAGACATAGGCCATCTACTTATCTCATTCTTGAGAATTCAGGTCAGACGTAGTTCATTACAAAAGGGATAAATTTTACACAAAACAAATACAAGCAAAATAGAGCTCATACAAGGAAATGACAAAAATACAAACTAAGGTTCACACGTAGTATCTCTTGACAGCATCTGAGTTGATCGTTTTCGGCGAAGCGGTGTCATCCATCTCCGACATGACCAAAGCACCTCCAGATAATCCTTTGCAAACTATGTAAGGCCCTTGACAATATGGATCAAATTTTCCTTTATACTAATCTTGGTGAGCAAAAATGTGCTTAAGAACTAACTAACCGATTTCAAAAATTCTTGCTCTGACTCTCTTGTGAAAAGCACGAATCATTCTCTGTCGGTATAGTTGATCATGACAAATGGCAACCATTCTCTTCTCGTCAATCAAGGTCAAATGATCAATTCTCTTGCTCACCCATTCAGCATTAATCAACTCATCTTCTTGAATGATTCTCAAGGATGGTATTTCAAATTCAGCAGGTATGACTGCTTCCGTTCCATATACTAGCAAATATAGAGTAGCTCCAATTGTTGTTTTGACGGTCATTTGGTATCCCAACAAAGCATATGGAAATATCTCATGCCAAACTCGGTGATTGTCAATCATTTTCCTCAGGATCTTATTAATGATCTTGTAGGCGGCCTCTACAGTTTCAATCATTGGAGGATGATAAGTGGTTGAGTTTCGATGAGTAATCTTAAATTGTTCACATATATCTCATCAAGTGACTAGTGAATTTGACCATACGTAATAATAATTTCTGTCAACTATCCAAATTTGGCATATCAGATTGTGTCAACAAATCAGCTCAACATTCCCGTAAGTCTCCTTAAATAATGCCGAAGGATCTCCCTACCAAAGTAACTTCATTCATGTGTGTGATGAAAACTCCAGCAAGTATTTGTTCGATAAGATTCACAACTTCAACAAAATTGACACATCTAAGAAGACCTAAATCTGGGGTCTTCCTATAAAAGGCGTTTCCACACAGAAAGAAGTAGAGGGCCATATGGCCTATAGACTTTTTCTGGTTGAATGTTGAATCTTCAGGATAAATCCTAGACTCCAAATATTTCTTTATATCAAAATACCATGGCAAACTGTCTGGTTCTGTTTCAACATGTCAACAATGGACCGGATGTTTTTTCAGCTCTATATCCATAGGATCAATATAATCATTATCTGGATACTTAATCATTGAGGCAATAGTGGCAACAGCATCAGCCAACTCATTATGAGTTCGGGGAGTATGTCTGAACTAAATCTTATGGAATCTTCTGCACAACTTCTATATATATTGCACATATGTCGTGATATTCGACTCCTTCACGGCCCATTCTCCTTGAATCCAATTAATTAATAGATCTGAATTTCCAATAACCAACAGCTCGTTGACATTTATGTCAGCGGCCATTTTCAAACCAAGGATGCAAACTTCATATTCAACCATGTTGTTCGTTCAATTAAACTGAGCTTAGCTGCCATAGGATAGTTTTGACAGGATTCTGACACTAAGACCGCTCCGATACCTTTTCCTTGGTGATTTTCCGCTCCATCAAAGAATAATCTCCAGCCGGGATATATTTTAGAAAAATATTCATCCACAAACGATACTTTTTCATCATGAAAAGAAGTCTTCAGCAGTTTATACTCTTCATCAACAGGATTTTCTTGCAAGATGATCAGCCAAGGCCTATGCTTTTATCACCTTCTGGGTCACATAAACAATATCAAATTCACTCAACTGCATTTGTCATTTAGCTAGCTTTTCGGTCGGCATCGCCTTCAAGAAAATGTACTTCGGTGGGTCGATCTTGGAAATAAGGTGTGTTTATTAAGAAGATAAATAATGTCTCAACTTTTGAGCAATCCAAGTCAAAGCACAACACGTTCTCTCCAAAAGAGTATAACAAGACTCATATGGCGTGAACTTCCAGCTTATATAATAAATTGCTCGCTTCTTCTTCCCTGTTTCGTCATGCTGCCAAAGCACGCATCCAAATGTGTTATCTCATATGGACAAATACAGCAACAATGGACTCCTTTCTCGCGTATTGGAAAAATAGTTCTTGATAGCATCAAAATCAGTCTGACACTCTTCAGTCCATTTTGTCAATGCATCTTTCTTCAGATAAGCTAACTCTTGAATTGTCTTAATCTTGCAAGGATCGAGCTCAATACCTTTTCTTCTAACTATAAATCCCAACAACTTGCTGGCTGGCACCCCAAAGGCACATTTGGCGGGATTTAACTTTATGTTATAACAATGCAGTCGATCAAAAAACTTCTTTAAATGTTTCACGTAGTCTGAACTCTCGTGGGATTTGATTATGATGTCTTCTACATAAACTTCGATCTCCTTAAGAATCATGTCATGAAATATGGTCGTTATTGCCCTCATATAAGTAGCGCCAGCATTTTGAGTCCAAATGGCATCACTCTGTAATGATATACGCCACAAGGCATAATGAAAGCTATCCATTCCGCATCTTTCTCATCTATTAGAATTTGGTGATAATCTGTGTAACAATCAAAGAATGACTGTATTTCATGTTTAGCACAGCTATCGATCAGAATATGAGTGTTCGGCAATGGAAAATTATCCTTTGGCTGGCTTTGTTGAGATCTCTGTAATTGACACATATTCTGATCCTCCCATCTTTTTTGACAACCGGAACAACATTGGCCAACAATGTTGGGTATTGCGTCACTTTACCATTCAAGACTCAATTTTTTTGGTTCTTCTTTAATCCTTAAATTTAACTCAGGCTTGAACTTTCAAGCCTTCTGTTTCACTGGATTGAACCTCAGATTGATCGGTAGCTTGTGAGACATCACATTGGTACTCAAGCCTAACATGTCACTTACCTCCCAGACAAACACATTAATGTATTCAGTAAGAAAATAAATCAGATTCTTTATTTGAGCTTCATTCAAGTGGACACTGATTATGACCTCTTTGACACAATCTTGGTCTCCTAGATTCATGGTTTTAGTTTTTCCAAATTTGGCTTATGATAATTTTCACACTGCAGAAATTCTTCAGCAACATTTTTCGGTACCTCATTTTCCTCTTCGTACTCTTCACCCTCGTCATCACCTGCCTTATATTGTTCGTTCAGCTCCTGACATGACATGACATTGGCAAATTTAAAATTATATTGTTACAAGCACAAACAGACAAAGTTAGGAAAGTAAAATATAGCAGATAAGTAAATAAACAGGTTTTCAATAAAGAGTCTTTCATTCAAATTGGAAAACAATGCAAATTTTGTCCATGGCAAAAGGGCCATGTTGCCTTTCTTTAAACATCATGGGGGAATTGTAAAATTCAAGCGATTAAGAAAAATGCAAAATGGTGGGTATAGGGCCTCTTCCAGACCACCACCAATTTTCAAAATATGCATAAAAAAATTTCGTTCTACCAAGATGATAGGGGAATCAAGATTGGCGTGGAAGTCCAATTCTGCAGTTGTTCTCCAAGCTCAACATCTCGAATACCAGCTAGTTCGACCTTTTCTTTTAATACAACATCGATCTCTTTGAAAAGGTTGCAGATTCCATCCCCGGGGCAATCATGATAGGCGTACTGAAGAACTAGAAATGATTGATACAGATGTGTGTTCGATTTAGCCAACACTTAATCACTACTCTTCTTCATCTTCATCTCATCATCTATAAGGATGTACCCCAAACCATACCTCGCTCGTTTGACGGGGACTGGAATAGGCTCAATAATCCCTTGGGAATTCCTTCCCAATCCAAAAATCCATTCAAACCCTTTCTACAGCATCACTGTGGCGATCATCTTATACACGGTAGGCATAGGAGGTTGTGGGGCCAAATAATCACCGGCGACATTTACCAGCTCCACCGTGTAGAAATTGGTACCTTGAAGAACTTCATCAATAATGGGTGTCTCCATTTTGGAGTGACTCCCACTGCCATGAATGACTAGTTCTTCGTCCTTCAAAACTAGCTACATCATCTGGTGAATAATAGAAGGCACAATTCCATCCATTGGATGAAAGGTCTTCCCAAAAAAAATTTATAGCTGGTGTCAATGTCCAAGACCTGAAATTGTGCACTGAACTCTGTCAGACCCATTTGGATGACAAGATTCACTGCTACCAACGTGTCTTTTTGTACTCCGTCAAAGGCTCTTACATTGACTTGGTTTTGTTCCAGCTTCCCCAAGTCAAACATTAACTGCCTTAAAGTCGATTGTGGGAAAATGTCGATATCAGACCTATCATCCACAGAGACACGGTTTATGACCCTTTCACGGCATATGATAGTGATATGCAATGCCTTGTTGTGTGACCTCCAATCAAAGGGCAACTCTTAGTCACAAAAGCTAATACGATGCCCCCGGATAACTTGATTGATCATAGCCGCCACATTATCGATGTTTGTGCCCACGGGCACATATATATCATCCAAAGCTTTCATCAAGTCCTGTCTACGCAATTGGGATCTCATTAGCAGGGCCCACATGGAAATCTTTGCCGGGGTTTTCTCTAAATACTTAACAATCGAGTAGTCCTTTGGTTGCATCTTTCTGCAGAATTCCTCCTCTTCTCCCTCACATATCGACCTTTTCCCTTGATTCTTCTTCTGTCCTCCAAAGACAACTCTTCGGGAGTATAACACCTCCCAAATCGGGTCATACCCTGAGCAACAACGGTTTCAATCACAAATGTCGGCCTAGAATAAGCTTTGAATGGCACCAAGGCAACAACCTTTGCATGTGTTAGGATAACGAACTCTTTTTTCTCTTTAACGCTCAAGAAGTTCACATCCATTTCTAATTTATCTTGGGCAATCGAAGTTATCACTTTGGTCACGCACAAGTCATCATCCATCTCTATCATATTGGAGCCTCCATGATTCGACAAAGGATTGGTGTTGACATTGGGTGCAGCCGTTTGAAGAGACACCATCTCTTTGTCGATCAAATCTTGAATCTTTTTTTTAGGTTGATTCACTCCTTAGTATAATGTCCAACGTTGTTGGAGTGATACGCACACATTTGATCGGGTCTTTAGAGTTTCGAACTAGTATCCGGCGATTTGGGCCCCACCAGGTGAATGTATCCAGCTTAAGGCTGGCAAACAGACTGGTTTTTGGCCGGTCCGGTCTGTTTCCCATACCATTCCGTCTGGTATCGGTTGAACCGGTAAGGAAACGGTCTTTTAGTATAGAGGACCGGTTCTCGGACCGATTCCTTGTTATTTATCCGGTTGAACAGGTTTTGGACAGGTCCGATCCGGTAAGAACCGGTTTAGTCGGTTTTACAATTTTATTGTTTTATTAAGGTTACCATTTTATATGACCGTTGGGCCCTTCTAGCCTTGGGCTGGGGCCCAAAACGGTCAACTACCCCCAAACCCCTTTCACCCATTTAACTATAATATACCATTTTTTTTCTTTCCTCCTTTTTAAAATCACAAATTCACTAGTTATACAATCTTATACAATAGCGTCAAAGTCCCGCAATTATAATCTCCTCATAAATTATTAATTTTATATTGTGATTATTGAGTTGTGTTTGAATTTCGGATAGCTACAACAATAAGGTATCCTGATCAAATCAGAACGCTTTGGTTATACGTCTACTTTTACTAGACGTTTGGTAGCAATTTGTTCCACTATCAACTTTAATTGTTATTTGTTTATTTTTAGTTTGTTTTAATATCATTTATTATATATTTTGCTTGTTTCTCTCGTTTATAATATTAATTGTTTTTTAATTTTAACATGAATTTCGAAAAGAGAATAGTGGTAAAAGACAATGTCGGAATTAAAAATAAAAAGGGAGGAGTAAGTATTTCTTGTTCCTAAAATTGATCCACCTAGATATTTAGTTAATGACTAATGATTATACTTGTGTTAATTAAATTTTTTTTATACGTTCAAAAACCCAAGACCTAATTAAATTTAATTTCTGAAATGAAGTAGATCATGAGTCTTTAAACTATACATTTAACAATTTTGAAAAGAAGTAGAAATAAATGAGGAAATGAAGAGACCCCGACCCCGACTAGTCCGGTCACCCAAATCTCCTCTTACCTACTTTTTTAAATGGTCGGCCGTCGTACGTGTTAAAAGATCGTATATATGAACTTTTTGATACAAAATGATGAGAAAACTACCTGTTATGCACTAATGTAAATTGGTAATGAAACATGTTACTACGGGTACACAAGGGGGGAACCGGGATGACTAAGAAGCACATTTACGAAAGTGTAATAATATTGTTTCTCGCCTAGATTTATAGAAAGAGCTACTAGAAATGAACATCCCCCATACCCAAAGGTATATGGGTGTGGAGTTCAATATAGTTCAAGGTGTATTAAATATGTCTAAACCGACTGTTGACCTGGTCCGTTTTCCAGTCTTATTCCAGCTGCAGTCAGTCACTCGTACAACTTTGTTCGGCTTTTACCGAACGCGGTAAAGTTTCTAGGGGGGCTTCTTCTCAAATTTGGTCAAGGGGGATGATAGTTTCCTTGTTTGGGAGGAGGCATCTATTGATAATTTCGGTTATTTGGAGTGGGTATTTTGCTTCGTGGATATGGATTTGTTTGGTAATTTTGTGATGGAGCTGGGTAGTTCGTGGGGGCATTTTGGTATACATGAGCTTGGACTTGATATACTGGTGGGGGTGCTCTGTAGTTTGACTGCAATTGGCGTAGTTAGTAGCAACATTTTGGTAAATAGGGGATGGAATTTGGTAAAGTGTGGAAGAGTCTTGGTAAACGGGAGATGGATTTTGGTAATTTGGAGCAGGGGCATTTGGTATGTGGAGGTAGCATTCTGGTAAACAGGAGGAGGAGTATTTGTATAACTAGCTTGTGTGTAGCAAGCCTGGTAACAATTCTGAGAAGGACGAGGAAGACCTTGGTTGGATGATAATCTGCTGAGGGTCTTCCTCCCTCGTAAGAGACAGCAAAAACATCTTCTCTTTTCTTCTTCAACAAATCCAATGATTAGGGCGACGCAGCAACACATGCAATCTTCCCAGTTTTTAACTCATCTTTAATAGTCCCACCAACCTTGACTATCTCAACAAATATTGCTCCAACGAGCAATATGGTTCTGTCGTACTATTCGGGCTCTTGCACCCGCACAAACACTCCAACTATTTCTTTTTTGGACATCGAAGGCCGAACCTTAGCTGCTTCATTTCTCCACTTGTATATGAACTCTTTGTAGCTTTCAGTGGACTTTGCTTAATTTTTTCCAGAGAGTAGCGATGAGGAATGATTTACACATTATATTCAAATTGATCGATGAAATATTTGGACAGGGCGTTGCAACTAGGCCATTGTCTTGTTTCATGGGAAATGAACCATTCTAGAGCCTCCCCGCATAGACTTCGGCTAAAGAGCTGCATAATCAAAGCTTCATCGCTACCAACCCCCGACATTACTCTCGTAGTATCCTCATATGGTCATAGATTCCCTACTGCCTTCAAAACATCATTTTGGAATTTGAAACCCTTTGGGAGGTCTGATTGGGTGAAATGCACATTCCTCCTCATAGTTCAGACCAGCAACGTCGGGGATATATGGGAACTCCTTCACTAATTTCCTAATTACTTTCTTTATATCCACCTTTGCCCCTTCCTTTGCCCTCCACTCTCTTTCCTACTCCTCGTAATTGTCTAGATCAGAACCGTACACATCAGGGTAATTTGGTAGTTTTGCGGATAGGTTTGGGGATTAGTATTTTGGTTTTGGTGGTGGTGAGGAGCTTAGGAGTGTAATGCGTTTTGGTTTTGGTTTTCATTCTGGTTTTGCAGTGGACGAGGGGTATGATGGGGGGGTATTTTGAGGACTAGGTGGTATTTGAGAATGATTGTTTTGAGGAGATGGTGGAGTCTTGTAGGAGGAGGAGGCATACTGAGGATTTTGAGTAGTCAAATCGATGACCGAGGGTTTTTGTGCAGGAGTAAATGGAAAATTCTGAGATGGATCCATGTTTGAAGTGGGGAAGCAGAGAAGGTATCCCATCAGCAATGTTATCAGCAAAACCTGGTGGAGGAAGATCTTGTCTCCTTTCAATTTTCACTCTCATTTTCATGATCTATTGCATTAACTACATAATCAGTTCGTTGTGATCCGATAAGGTGAGTTGATCCTCCATAGCGTCAGTAAGACTAACCTCTTCGTTGTTATCTCCCATTACCGCTTTTCCTTTGTCTGAATTTTGGTCGGGGAAAAAATCTACAGGACATTTGGATCTAGTGAAGTATGGATGATCTGCCAGCTTAAATCAACACAGACCAGTTTCAAAGTACCTGAGGAGTAAAACAACTCAAAGGCAGATTTGTTAGTTTAAGTTCAGAATACAAAATGCAAGATATCACATAGAGAGTAGATAAGAAGACAAAGTTGCATTGTTTGAGTATATCTTAACACACGAGTAAAGGGAATTTATCTTTTGAACAAGAAGGAGTTTGCTTGTTTTACTTTGACACTATCTCAGAAAGGCTAGATCACGTTGAACTAAGGTTCTCTTGTTGCATCTCTTTACGTCTGTTGATGCGAACCTCACATTTCCTTGTAGCATGAAAGGGGAGAATGAAAATTTCAAAAGATAGGGGTCGGGACTTGAAAGGATGCCTACGTATCTCACAAGGAGAATTCAGACCCTACGTAGTTCGAATAGAAAATAAATATTGATTTTCATTCTTTCATTATGGACAGTTACATGGAAAATGAAAGAGAACAACAAAGGTTTAAAGATAAATGACGACTACATCTCAGACATTTCTCTTCTCAATGTCATATCAGCAACGGGGAACAAACTTGACTCAAATTTTCACTTGTTGACGAGATCTTCGACCTCGTGACAAAAAATAAGACACCTTGAGAGGTTATGATCTATAGGTCGTGGTAAGTACAAGGTTTCAGAACTTTTGCCCCAATAGGATCAAGATCCCTGTCATCCTCGTGGATAGAGGCTAAGACCTCGTTCTCAACAAAATTACTGTAAATCTGCAACATTGACATTCTGAACAGTGTGAAATAATGCAAATAAATCGAATATGCTCAACTAGCTCCGATTGGTCATATGTGAGAACGGTATTACCCCCCATATGTGCGGGATGTTCCCAAGGTCGATCTGGAGGTGGATTCTTGCCTTAAGCTACACACATTCCTCTATAGTGTGTACCCGTTGATTCGGGTGGAAGACCCATTATTTTGGAGATTTTTTGTGTTTAGAGTCTTAAGATATTCCATAACAAGGTTTCCACTTAAAATGCTCGTACACAAGAGCGCACGACACAACCCTTGCTCCCCACACGTGTTTGCTCATAGTAGAAAGGGATCCATTTATTTTCCCCCCTTTTAGGACGACTACGAAAGAGGCTGTAGAACGAGTTTCTTTAGTTGTTTCCTCCAATTGCTCTAGACTGAGCATCATCGAGACCACTATTAGCTTCTTATTTGCGGATAGATTATATTCCACGCATCTTTTGAAGAATGATAAAAGTAATGTTTTTTGGTTGAAGGCTTTGTCTTCTTCACTTATTTCGACCATTGTTTCCTCATTAGTGACTTCCGTTCCTCCATCTCCTTCCTCCGTCATTCATTGATCAAGTGCCGCATTTCTTCTACTTATACTTTCGGTTTTCTGCATCTATCTCTACTTCTCTTGCCTTCCCTTTCCTTGATCCTCATCAGTCAAGCATAATCCAACTTCTTACTAAGTCCTCTATAGATCTACTCTCAATTTCTTTCTTGCTTCTTTATTTATATACCAATCCTCATCAGCGTTGCAGTACGGCTTTCACAGACCACTGTGGCAATTTCAACAGTGAGTCCCTTTTTTTCTTTTCCCTGACCATCTGATTTCTCCTGCGTGATTTGTTTCTGTTTTCTCGTACCGCTTCTCAGTAAGTTCCATCTTTATATTCTTAACCGTTCCCATAGTTGTGATTTTGCCTTTCCTGAGACGATGGAGTATTATTTTAGAATTTGGAGATAAGATTTTTCTTTTGACTGAGAAACTTAAGACTCAGAAAATGTGGTCGGACATTTTGTAATAGTGACTATTGTATATTTCTGAAAATTTCAGGGAAGGAGTATGTTAGAAACATCCTCATTCAAAACAACACATAACATAAACAGTTAACCACACAAGTATACAGACAAATATCGCGTCCTAACATGCTTGTGACCCTTTAATGCCAATGATGGGCCTAACAGATTGAAAGATGTATATGCCTTTTTAAACCAATTTGTTATCCCTCAAATACTTCATTCATAACATCAAAAATTTCTAATAAACATAAAATTAGGAAATAGTTCTGAAAATAAATTACAAAACAAATTACAAATAAAGCAGTCCCACGTAGGGGATGGTAATAAAATTCAAGATTGCTATGATCTTTCACCAAGTATTGTCCTTTTGGTGATGCTGACCTCTTCACACATAGCATATATGTTCACCCATAGATGATCTCTCTCCAATCGAGCTCCTTCTTGATGTATGAAACCCTCTATCGACTAAATTTGTTGTTCCATGCTATCATCTAACTCAGTTATGCACTGTCAGGCTCTTTGTACCGCGTGTTTCAATTGAGCTATGACTTTGGCGTCTTTTGAATGACAACGTTGATGCTCTAATTCATTCTTATCAAACTTCTCTTGATGTCGGTGAAGTCGGACTTGATGTTTGGATCCAACATCTGCAATAATGTGAGGAACGTTCGCACCAGTCTCAATAGTTCCAGCGAGAATATTTTTCAACCATTATTTGTACTCTCTAATACATTCTGGACAAAGACTTTTTGGTACAGGCTCACCCTGTCATATCTGGGTTTACCCCCCAGATGTAATCAGCGTCGGCGTCCTCTTTGAGGACTAGGACTAGCCTCTTAGTCTTACATCATCACATTCATATATCAAAAATAAGGAAGAATTAAAACTTTTCGTTAATATCTTCTTGGAGGTTTACATAGACCTCTACATACACATCATATATTGTATCGAGTATTCATAGACCCTTTATATAGGAAAGTTACTTAGCCTTCTACTTTCATGGAACATACATATATACATAAGATAGAATAAAGTCTCAATGATTGTCTCATCTCATACCATCAAAAAGATCACAACAATTTTGGCGTAGCCCTACATCAACGTAAACAAGCCACATATAGGCTTATACGAATCGTACTCAAATGAAAATATAATGAACATAAGAGTCTTAGAAAATGAAGCTACTCCATAAGCTAGATATCGGCATTGCCCTTGGAAAGTGAGGATCTACATTAGATGATAGAGAATATCCAAGTCTTCTTCAAGTCGTATCAAATGAGACCTCAACAATCGGAACCTAAAATGTTTGGGAAAAAAAAGAGAAAATGGGGTTAGTACGCCACATCTACTAAGTATGAGACCATATGCACATATAAGGTCAAGTATGCTAAAAAGGGACATTTAATTAAAACGTGCCATTATTACCCTTTTAATTGTCTCATGCAGGGCCTCGTCCCCTCTCTTCGAAGATCCATTTCCTTTTGGAATGAAGAATAATCCTAGGGAATCAATCTGATAAATTTTCTGTAATTTCATCCGTTTCCACACATATATATAGAAATCTAGTCGGTAGAGTGTATAATTATATCTCCGTTTCTCTATTTTTTTTACCATTTTCTTGACCCCTTTTCAACCCTAACTTCACCATATGGCTACAGTTTTTGAGTTTAAATCTCCACAACTCTTTAACGACATTCAATATCTATCCATTGAACCCCAGAACAAAATGAAGAGCACAACTGAGTAAACATCCCGAGTTGGGTGCGAGCATAACCATCAAGGGATTTGTGCTGTTTGTTTGAATAAGATAGTGCTTCAACAAACTGCCCTTGTAAAAGGTTTCCAGTATGCCTACTGCGTGACTTGTATCCTTCATTGGGCTACCTATAAAGAGGAACCAACATGTCCTAAGTGTAAGCATCCATTTGAGTTTCTATACATCCATCGCTCACTTGATGGAAGCCTTCAATACTACATGTTTGAGGAGAGTATTTTCCTTCTCCTCAGGGCATCATGGTTTAAACCTTTGATTGTGGAGTAAAAGAAGGAGATTGATGATGAAATGGATTACATGTACATGTATGATGATGAAGATGATGATTGCACAGAAGATTATTTCATTAGCAGTTCTTCAAGACTCCGTATAGGCAATAGACGATGGGGAGACAATGGATATGTCAGTGCAGGAATGCAAGAAGCGAGGCCTGTTTATCGACCAAACCCTTAGGAATCGGGTGTTGGTTCTTCCCGCGTGCCCAATAAGGAGACTTCTGCGTCTAAAGAACTTGTTGGGCAGCGTGCCAAGAGGGCACTGAAGCGTGAAGCTGCTGATAAGACGGCCGCCGAGAAGCACCAGCAACTTTTGGTGAGGATGGGTCGAAAGTGAGTTCTGCTCCTGAACGTCGACCCTAAACATCTTGACTTCAGGAATCGCACCCTCCTTGTATATATTTCACTTCTTTTATCTATAAAATAATCGACACAGTAAAGATGCTGGATTTACCAGGTAAATTGTATGCACCATGTTCATACTCTCTTGTCAATTTAAAATACATATAATCATTGACAAATGGAAAAGGAAGCTCCTTTTTTCCCCAATAAAAAAAATTGTCTCATGCATAGCCAATCCAGTCATGCAATCAACCAACATTCTTACTAACCCCAACAAGTAGAATGTATATCAACATACTTGAACTCATGACCAACTAGAACCCTATCATCAAGGAATAGCATTACTAGCATGAATAAGAGTTAACCATATCATAATAAGCAAGACCATTACTCATGTATCATCATCAAGACAACAAGTTCAATGATAAAGTAAAGCCCCATAACCTTACTTAATCAAGTAATCCCAACAAGAAACTATAACTTGATGCCCACGCACATAACCAACCTCTAACGGGTTGCATATGACAATACTTTAAGTAATAATATCGTACTGCGCCACGGAACTAGTCATCATCTAAAACACTATTCATAGTATACATCAACATATTACCATCAGTTACATCAATTTCATTGCGTACATAATATTAACTTCCAAGTTTCCCCTCAAGGCCACTAGTTGCAAGGCTATAGATGAGTCCCTTACCGCTACCTGAGCTAAGGTTAAACCTTCTCAAGCACTTATTAGTTTATACTCATTACTTCCATTTTTGTTTAGGGAACCTTGCCTTAACCGACATACACCACAAGAGCATAAGTGTGACTACGGTGTCATAAAACCTAACACGATGGACAGGTGGTCTATACCATCCAAGGTAAACCCTATATAGAACATAGGCTTCCTAGTTGGATCCACTAGCTAGTATCCTATGGTGAAACTAGTTTATGGAACTTGGGTGAATCCGTGGAATATCACTCCTACAACCCCTTTTGGTTCATGGGACTATCCACCCCATGAGAACCGTAGTGAACCCTACCTTCCCTACATGGAAAGGTGTCACCCCCTCACATACAAGATCACTCGGTGCTAAGCTAGGTCCCTTTATTGAAATGCCTTTAAGTCTTTATAACAATCATAACTTAGTTTAGTTCATAGGGTCTAGCCCTTGTATAATCATCATCATCATAGATCAATAAGAATTGCATGAGTAATAGTCCTTTCATCACAATTCATATAAGTGAGGTTAACACATTACATATTACTTCATAATAGGGAACATTGATAAACATCATCATCCTTATAACATGGACACCCTAAACAACATCACAACCATAACCAAGGCATTTAAATTAAACATCATACCATCCTATCAATCCTAAACAAGGCGTGCTCCAACACAACATCATGACTTAACAACTAATATCCATAAGTTGAAGTAAGGAATGGGAATGAAAAGACTTACAAACCTCCTCCATAGTTCATCATAAAGGTCTTACCATCAACCCACAACATAACCCAATTAGGTCATAATATCAATACAATTCAATAACCAACATGATATTAAATATAGAAGAGTCACAACACCATAATTCAATACAAAACCAAAACTTTGACACAAGATACTTAGGCCAATCTTCTTAACCTAGATAACTTCTCAAGAATTAGTATGAAAGGCTATAAATCATCTTAACTTGTTTATGATTAGTGTAAAAAAATCATCTAATAGTGATTTAACCAATAATCAAGTCAATTGAATTAATCCCAACACAATTCCCATCAAGATCAAACCTAGGGTTAAGGGTTAAGGATCATGTTCTTCAATTTGAATCAACCCATTACAATTAATCAGAATCTACTTCAATTAAATGTTATTCTATCCATTATATCCTTAAATAAGCCATAAACAACTCACTTCAAAACATTAATTTTGTAATTGGATGAAACCCACATGAAAACTCAACTTTTGAAATATAATTTTAAGGAACCCTTTGAGGAAAGAAATTCAAAGGTGAATTAGATACCATACCTTAATTTTTTATGAATATTTTAAGATGAATTCGTCCCTTTCCAAACCCCAAACCCCTTTACTTGCTAGTCTTCAATGGTGATTTCAAGTAGAGAGAATAAGAAGAGCGAAGGAAGATAGTTTGTATTGAGAGTTGTTATTAGATTAATTGGGGTTGGGGCCTTTATATGGGAATTAAGTTAGTTACTTAGTCTCCCCTTAAACCCTAACTAACCCCTAAAACACTTAATTAATTACATAAATTAATATTAAAACTTGCAGGAATGTCAAGACCCTCACAGACGGAACCCCGCTGACAGGCCGTCTGTGAGTCGACGGACTACACCTCCCTCCGTCCTATACTTCATAGGTAACTTTGGATAAGTGTGGGACATCGGTGGCACCAATGCCCCGTCAGTCCACACACAGGCCATAGCCAGCCTCATTGATGCACACTTCTCAGGCAGTATTGCCTTAACCTGCAGGGGTCCTCCTCAAGGGCCCTTGCTTGGTCCTTGGGGAGTCGTACCTAGAAGTTTCAACAATGAAACAACTTAAACACCTTTTATCTACCGTTTCACCATTTTTCATAAATTTCCGACTCCTAAAAACTTGTTAAATAGGCTAAGGCACACTAGTACCCCTTTGTACCAACTTTCAGATGTCATGGACATTCTTGGATGTTTTGGTTCTAAAACTTCCTAATTCATTACAATAAGTCTTAAAACAGTGCTTAGACTCCATAGTACCTATGTTAAGCTCTAATACTCGTCTTGGATTTTCCAAAGTGTTACACACCCAATACTCTACTTCCACATCTTATGCATGTCTTCAGCAAATGAAACTCGTCCATTCTCGTGGTCAGTTGCAAATTTCCTCATATTTGCGATCTGGGGCACTCTTGTTTCCCTCATATTTGGCCTTAGACTCGACCAGGAGCATATGTCTAAGTCCTTCTTAACCACAAATCCCAAGTAGGAAATTTTCTGTTTAAACCACCATATTTTTAAGTTACCACCTAGACTGTATCTATGATCACATAAACTCTTTTTTCTCTATATCCTCGAAGTCGCGTTAGCAAACTTTTGTCTTCTCCAGCTGTCTGCACTATTGTTGTACCACCACCAATAATTATCATGTAGCTCGTCTTGAGCCGGGCTTAGGGGATCTGGTTCTTTCAGGTTATGAGTCTTGATCAAATGTCGCATCATCCACCATAGCAGTATCAGATTACACCCTTGAAAGAAGCGTTCTCCGCTTTGACATTTGTCTAAAGCCTTGTAGATGTCGGCCAAAATCATAGGCGCTAAGGTGTAGTACTTGGTTAATTATTTATAGTCCACTCCGTAGAAGATGGCATGAGTTATCATAAATACACTAAGATGAATGGTGTATTTTGTCCCTTTAGGAAAAACTATCGTTTCAAGTAAGCATATTGCAAAGGCAAAGGGACGTGTCTCCTTCCATTTTTCTTTTGAAATGAACTCGTCTTTATATTTCTCATAAGCCTTTACACGTCCAAACCGATAATATAGTTTTCTAAAAGGTATATCTGGGCCAAGGAGCTTGTCCATCCACTCGGTTTTAACCAATGACAGTTTTTCTCTAATTTTGGTAAAATCCCATATTGTGGGATTTAGGAGATTTGTATCTGGATGTCTTTTCCTTTTTGTTGCACATGGCGACACTTATAACTCATAAGGACTTCTTCTATGGTTAGTGTCACTCCACTTCCCCAAATCGAAAGACCATATTCTCACTATCCTAGAATTTCACCATTGTTCTAATTAGACCGGGCCAAACATTCATCTCTAGCAGTGACGAAAGATAGCCTATGTGTTTTTTGAACTATCATCTTGTTATTATTACTCATGAACCTCCACTATACTTTGAGGAAGGGATCAGATATTAGAGGCTTGTGTGTGGGATTCATCCTGCAAAAAATAGAACACAAAGTTTAGTTAACCCCCACCCCCGTAGACAACAAATTTTTTTAAGAACACATATACATCCTTCAATTAACACCCTTCAATTAACACTTAAGCATGATTGTCTATTTTTGGCAATTTGGGGCCAATTAGACACAAGGTGGGCTTCTAATAGGCCCAAGACGCCTTGGGTGTTGGGTCGTTCTAGTTCAAATGCTTCTAAATTCGGGATTTTGGCTCGGCTTTATGCTAGTTGACTAGGAGTGACTTTGAAAAGATCGGGATCCCAAACGGAAAATTTGGGTTGGAACTCGCGACAACCATTGGACGCAATACGAGCCAATAAATTGCCACTAATTCTGAAAGAAAGTGAGTATAAAAAAGTCCGGATGCATTTCCACAAATCTTCCTTTAATATACTATACAATATATATCGGAAATATGTCATGATATGCAATGCCAGTTTATAATTTAAGAAAATAATTCACTTATAGAAAATTTAATTATAACATTTATTCCAAATAGTCAAATCATTTTGGTTAGAAATTAATTCATCCCCGGCGGAGTCGCTATTTCTGTTTTAATAAAATATATGGTATATAAAAAAATAACTAAGTTTAAAAAAATCAATTGATCTCATGATTTAAGAAAAATTGACTTTCCAAATTAAAAGGAAAACTTAAAATTATTTTTCAAAAGATTTAAATAGATGAAAATCTGTTGAAAGAGGTACGAAGTTCAAATGTACATTCCGAGAAGGTGTTAGGCCCTCGGAATACCCGCTACTTGGAATTGACCGGCGATTTCACTAAAAATGACTTTGACTTAAACTTCTATCTTTAACTGCATAAAGCTCCTTTTTAATTAAATACTTATTTATCATTATTATTATTTTCCAATTAATTAATTTAGCAAAAAGAAAGAGATAATTTTAAAAGATAGTGACTAAAGGTGGTTGATTAAGACTAATAATAAATATAAAGGTTTAAGTGACTTTATAAATAAATATAATATATATATAGACCTCATATAGATTATATATATATATATGTGTGTGTTTGTGTGGTGCTGTGTGTTGTGTGTGTGTGTGTGTGTGTATATATATATATATATACACTAATAGATATCTATATGTATATATATAATATTTTATATTTTACCACTTATTTCTCATTATCATTTAAATTAATTATCTATTTTAAGAGAAAATAGCTAAGGGGATACCTAAAGGGATGAACTTAAGGGTTGACAAAGACCAAGAAGTAGGATAAAAACTAAGTAAAATTATACGTATATAAATTAATTTTGAATATATGTATATGAATGAAGATAAATGTTTATCGTTGAGATCAATTAAATTGAAGAAATAATGTCAGTCAAACATGAATAAATAAAGAGAGGAAGAGGGGATAGAATGATGGGCGTAATTTCTTACCCAGTCCTATGTCTAGGTGGGCCTTCATCATTGCCATTATTCCTTTTACACCTGCACTTAAAATGTTGGGCTTGTTTGCCTTCAAAAATATGTATAGAGTTTGTGTATACTAATGTATACAAGGGGTATCCGACCCATCTGGGACTTCCAAGTCCTGCATTTTTTGTTGAACTTTATGCACTGTAGTTTTAACCTGCATTTTCACAATTTTGCACCTATACATTGTATATTCCGACTGTATACTAGTGTATACAGTCGATATATCATCATGTTTTTTCCTTTTCGGGGTTAAAAAGCTTAATTTCAGCATTTTTTTTTGTTATCGACCTGTACACCAATTTTTAGAGGTTGTACGACTCGGCAAAGATAGTTTGAGCCTTTATGGCTCAACGAGGAAAGTGCAAGAAGGTGGAGTAAAGTCCATGAAGACTCGAAAAGAATTTCTCATGCAAATAAAGAAAAGGAAAAAGTATTAATACACAAACTATCTTGAGATAAAATAAAGAGAGTACCGATTATTAGAAAAGTGCCTAAAGCTCAAGCAGGATAATCGACATATAATTTGAATCAAATATATGGGCACATACGCATTGAGAACTAATGAGCTTTAGAAAGAGCAACTGGGAGAGAGCATACGAGTCATCTCAAACCAAAAGAATCAATATAGTAGCTATATATGCATATGGCAAACAAAACATAAAAAGGGAATTCATCTTTACCAACATTCAAGTTAACAGATGCATATAAATAGCATATACACAGTCATGTGAGCAGGGGGCATCTACCTGTGAACATTTTCTGTATGGAAGACCATTTTTTTTCTTTTTACGAAGGCATGTATTCCAGGGAATAAACTTGCCTACTATTTAAGACTAAAGCAGAAAATAAAACACAGAAGACATCAATAACTAAAGTCACGTTAAAGAAAAGGCTTAACAGCAAAATTAAGGATAAAATCCTCCAAAATGGATATAACTCAAACACATAGATGTTTCTTACCTATAGGTGGTCAGAACTATGCAAACAAAAATAGATTTGTCTTCAGGAAATTTAGTTATTCAACGATTCAAACGCAAAGAGTGCGAAGTCGATTCATTCTCATTTATAATGGTCTAGGCCACAGAAAATCAAAGATACACATCTTGAATCATATAAATATGTCTTCAAAATAAACCCACACAGTGACAAATCTAACAATCTCATATTAACAGGCAATAGATTATCAACAACTTCAGCTTAATGCACAAAGTTTTTAACAAGAACGATGCTTATTCAATACCTACATATATGTTCGAGAAATAAAGAGCTCGAACGAATGAACACAACCTATTTGTTGCAGCCTTCAAAGCATGCAAAGGATTAACTGACTGATACGAGGAGAACACACCAAAATTTATGCTAACACAATAAAATTTATGCGCAAACAAAACGGACTTTCAACAAATAATATTATAAAGAGGAAGGCGTGATTGTAGCCAAGGAAAACCACACAGAGGCATGTCCTACACATAATACTCAGAATCCAAATAAAAAGTGAACTCAAGTAGGTATTACTTTTTTCTGGGCAGCTAATGTGAGACAAAAAACGAGCAAACTTCTCCGACCGTGAACGATGCCCAGTTGGACTCGCGTGAATAGAACACCGATCAAAAAAATCAATCAACAACCTGCACGCTCAGTCTCACTGTATGTGAGTCCTACTTCTGTATGTTTAGATATATATGTGGGGGTTAGTATCTAACTTTTCTAACATATTTTCCTAATCCTGATAAATTTTTTTCGATTCTCTCCCCACCTCCTCCAACAGTGAGTAAGAGGAGCTATATATTCTTTAGAATTAAGGTTGATTTTTTAGCGGAAAAATGAATCAAAATCTAAAAAACCCATCCCAAATTACAAATTTTAAAATGCCTGAAACTATCATCAATTTGGCTAATCCTCTTTTCATGAGGATTTCAACTCTATTCTTGAAGAGGAAAGGGAGACAAATGTCTTTGATCTATTTGGTGTCCTTGGGGGGAATCGTGGAACAACAGTCCGCGATATAGGGAACGGTATCGCGTGCTAATTTTGGGGCTGAAGTGAAAGATAAATGTAGAAGAGTAGGATGGGGACAGACGCCATTTGGTGTTGTGTTGCACATCACCGTTGCTTTTGTGAACTCTCCATCACGTGGAGTGCAAAAAAAGGGGTCGCACAGATGACGTTTGAAGCTATTCACGTTTCGTGGGATTGTTGTTGTTAACGTTTCTGGACTTCCCTTCATTGGACCGAAAAAGGGGAGGGTCGGAGGGTATTTGGAGTGGGCTGGGACGGGATTATTTAAGAGTTGCTGGAAAATGTTATTATTGGGTTGGGTTCTATGTTCTAATGGGTGGGAATTGGGATTTGGATGGGCTTTTACTGTCTCGAAATTTTCTTGGGTTCCCTTGCTGAAGGAAATTGAGGTGGGCCGATTTAGGGAATGGGTATTAAAGGATAATTAAATAACAAGAGAATTAGACTAAGGTTTGAATAAAAATGAATCAACTAAAGACTAATCGATGATCTTTTAAATTTTAACGATATAAACTAATTTATTTAGTTACAAACCTATGTTTAAAAGAATGTAACTTAACAATATAGACAAAATTAACTTAATAAAAAATTAACTTCTTCCTCTAATGGAAGGGCAAGTCCGTTGGGAATATATCACTGGACAGTTAATTCGCTAAATCGTGAACCATGGAATCAAGTCCTGAGAAGCGGCCAATACATGATCATCAGGGAAGATATCATCAATTTCAGCCTTTTCATCCAACTCTTCATAGCTTCATCCTCCAATCTGGACAACTGATCGACAACTTGATTTTCAATTCCTTTTCAATCCTTTACCTCAAAATCAAACTCTAGCAATAATAGCACCCATCTAATCAACCTTGGCTTCGCATCCTCTTTACACAAGTACCTCCAAAGCGGACCCGCAAGTGGTCAGTACGCACTATGCCCTATTGTGCCAAGCAAATCGGAGCGAAATTTTTGTGAAGCACTTCCACAACAAGAAGCTGCTTGTTCAGTTACAGTATATGTATTTGTGCTTTATTTAGGGATCCTTATAGCATAATAGATGGATTGAAGGATTTTATCCTTCTGCTGTACCAATATCACAGTAAGATCAACCCCAATATATCCACAATCACGTTCAAATGGGTACTCCAATCTGGAGAAATTGATAATGGGCACAGTACCAACTTATCCCTTAACTTCCAAATCCTTTTGGACAGTCAGCAAAGACATTTACATTCCTTCTCAAGTAATTTGCACAGAGGATGTGCAAATTTTGAGAAATCCTTAATAAACCTCCCGTAAAATCCCGCCATGTCCCAGAAAACTTCTCACACCTTTTACAAATATGGGTGGGGAAAGTCTCTCTATAACTTAAACATTTGCTAGATCAACCTCTATCCCTGTCTCCGAGATCCGATGGTCAAATACTATACCCTCTTTAACCATAAAGTGACATTTTTCCCAATTTAGCACAAGATTGCAATCTTCACATCTTTTGAGAACCTTGGCCAAGTGATTCAAACACGGATCAAAGGAGTAATCAACAACTGAAAAGTAATCCATAAACACCTCAATAGTGTCCTCCACCATATCGTAGAATATCGAAATCATAATGGAAGGTGGTCGGTGCATTACATAACCCAAACAACATCCTCTTGAATGTGAACGTCCCATAATGGCAAGTAAAGGTGGTCTTCTCATAATCCTCCAGGACAATAGATATTTCATTGTAACCTAAATATCCATCAAGAAAACAATACCATCATTTTTCTGCGATTCTATCTAACATCATGTCCATGAAGGTCATAAGGAAATGGTCCTTATCAGTCCATGCATTCAACTTCTGGTCATCCCATACAACACATCTCCAATTCAAATCAGCCGGCCTCATGGACACACAAGCTGTTCCTCTCATTTCGGCAATATCGTCATCCACCCTTTTGGAACACAGTGAACAAGGCATACCCAACCTACATATCTGCATAGGTATATGACCCAGCATCAACACTTATGATATCCTTCTTTCACTACCTCTTGTTATAGGTGATTTCAACCATATTGCGTGCTCAATATGGCTTGTGATCGGGCATGAGTTGGACTTTGTTGTGAAAAAATATGGGAGGGTCCCAAAAATCAATAGTCCAAAAATGGGCGAATTTGATCCTCTTCAATACTTCCACCACACATTTACTTGTGCACATTCAAAATGATACAATCGATTACGGCAAAAGTGTCATCTCCTACCCAAAGAATACATACCTCAGATGAGGTTGTAGAGCCTTTCTGAACTAGAATTTTGGATCCTCCTCATAGATGGTTCTCGCGGGTGGAGATTGTGATGCTTCATATCTAACTCCAAGTTCTTTTGTTTGAACGATATTAGTTCTTTGTTCAGTGCCGCAACAAAAGACCCATAATCTTTAATACCATCACTCTCAAAATTCATGATCACTGCCTCTAGTTCCTCAACAGCTAGGCGCTCTTCGATTAGTACCTCAAACGTACTCTCAACCTTATAGGATATAAAAGATACCGTTTGGATCTCACCACTCTGCTTCATGGATTCACAAATTTTGGATGTGGCTTCTTCATTGTTAAACCTAAAATTTATCTTCCCTTTCTCCATATCAACCAAGGTGCGACCAATGGCAAGGAACGACTTTCCAAGAATAATAGGGACCTCATAGTCCACCTCACTGTAAAGAATCACAAAATCAACCAGAAATATAAATGAATCCACTTTCACAAGCACATCATGGAGTATCCTAATGGGTATCTTCATTGTTTGATCGGCCATCAGTAACCACATTGCAGTGGGCTTTGTGTCACCCAAATCCAATTTCTTATAAATGAAAAGAGGCATGAAGTTTATGATAACATCTAGATCACATAGTGCTTTAGGAAAGTGTAATAATCTGATAGTACATGAAATGGTGAAAGAGTCCAGATCTTCGTTCTTCTACACAAGATACCTTGTATCAACATCACTACAATGCTGCATTTGGTTATCGTCCTCAAAACCTATCGATCTCTTCTTTATAACCATATCCTTCATGAACTTAGAATAATCGGGCATTTGCTCCAAAGCTTCTATCAAAGGGACATTGATTGAATGTGGTTTCAACATAGTGATAAAACAATGATACTTACCATCCTAAATCTTCTTAACCAATCTCTGAGGGAATGGTGGTGGCGGTCTAGGAATGGGAACCACTTTCTGGGGTACCTTTGTTTCTTTCACCATTTTTGTAACACTTCGAAAATTCATGACGAGTCTTAAGGCCTAACATAGGTGAAATGGTATCTAAACACTATTTTAAGACCTAATTTAATGAATATAGGTCATTTAGGAATTTTAGAAACCAAAACGTCCAAGAACATTCATTACGTCTGGAAGTTGGTTCAAAGGGGTACTAGTTTACCTTAGCCTATTTGACTAGCTTTTAGGAGTCGAAAATTTATGAAAAATGGTGAAATGGTAGATAATATGTGTTTAACTTGTTTCATGGTCAAAATTTCCGGGTACGACTCCCCAAAGACCAACAAAGGTCCCTTGAGGAGGACTTGTGCAGGTTGAGGCAACACTGCCTGAGTAGTGTGCATCGACCCGATAAACTACAGTCCATGTGTGGACAGACAGGGCGTTGATGTCACTGTCATCCCACACTTAGCCAATTTTAGGAAGCCCCCGCCTGCACAAGTATTTTAAATTACCTACAAACTGCAGGACGGAGGGGGGTCAGTCCGTTGACTCACAGACGGCCTATCGACGGGGTACCGTCTATGAGGGTCTTGATTTTCCTGCACATTTTAAATTAATTTCATTTAATTAGTCAATAGGTTAGGTGTTTAATTAGAGGAATAAGGGAGTGTAAATTTAGTTATTTAACCTCCCATATAAAGTCCCCAACCCCATTAAACTAATGAGAACTTTAAAAATCAATTTCTATTCCTTCTCTCTTCTTTCTCTCTCTACTTGAAATCGCTATTGAAGACTAGCAAGAAAATGTAGTTTGGGGTCTACAAAGGGACTAATTAATCTTCAAATCTTCATTAAACGTTAAGGTATGGGATCTAATTCACATTTGAGACTCTTTCGTCAAAGGGTTCCTTCAAAATGGATTTAAAAAGTTGAGTTTTCATGTGGGTTTCATCCAATTACAAAATTGACGTTGTGAAATGAGTTGTTTAGGGTTTATTTAGTATATAATGGATATATTAACATGTAATTGAACTTGATAATAATTAATTGTAATGGTTTGATTCAAATTGAAGAATATGATCTTTAACCTTAAACCACTCAGATTGATATTAATGTGCAATTGGGTGCGATTTGATCAACTGTCCTTTTCAGGGTCAATCACTATTAGATTATGTCGTCACAATAATTATTAACAATTTGGAGTGAATTTTAGTCTTTCATGCTAGTCTTGAGAAGATGATCTACAGGTACAAGGGTGAGTTGACATAGGCATCGTATTTTAAGTTATGTTATAGTATTCATTGTGCCTATGTGTTATTCTAGTCTTGTTTGATGTTGAACCGTTGAATTATGTTGTTGAAAATCTAAAATTCGATGGATGAATTGAATTTTGGGTTTATGGTTAAGTCCTTGACTGAGGAACTATGAGGAAGCTTGGTAAGTCTTAGAATTCTCTATCTTACTTCTAATTGTGATTAATTGTGGTAATTCATATGTTTATTGGAGTATGGCGGTATTAGGATTGATAGGATGGTATGACGAGAATTGAAATGTCTGTATTGATTGGGCTGTTTTTGAAGATGTGAAAGGTATCGGATGGTGATGTATACAAATGTGCCTTTATTGTGAAATGATATCGTCATGTGGTAACCTCACCTATATTGATTGATTGAAAGACATCTACTCATACAATTCTTTTGAGCTTATTGATGATTGATGATTATACAAGGTGTAAAACCTATGACCCAAAAACTAAGCTATGTTTGAAAAAAACTATAGGCTTAAAGGACATTTCAAAACGGCCTCTCGTTTAGAACCGGTGAAACTCGCTTTAGAAGTCCCTCCCCCCCCTTCCCACATAGGGGTAGGTCCGAGCACTAATCTACTCTTGATCTTAGGGGACTATAATTGCATGGTGCCTACAAGGTCCAACTCTATCTCCTGGTATTTGACAAACTATGTTTTCCCCATAGGAATACTAGCTAGTAGATCCACGTAGTTGCTATGTTTCATGTTTTGGAACTACCTTGGCAAAGTCCTCCTTCTTTTGGTGTAAGGTTTCATGACGCCGGATTTCACACTAGCTCATGTGGTCTATGTCGGTTAGGGAAAGATGTTCACAAAAGGTAAAATGAATTAAAGGATTGAACTCTAACTAGGATAACCTATGGGGTCTAGCTTAGTCTAGGTAGGGGTATGGGACTCTACATAAGCATTAAACTAGTTAGGTTTGAAGGGAGTCTTAGGAGGATGTTCTTATATATGTTAATGTTAAGATAATATATAATATATACATGATGGACTTGCACATTGTTGACACTATATGTTGATTAGATCACTTATGAATATTTGTTGGGTAATATAGTTGAAAAAGGATTAAATGTATATTTAAATGTTATATTATGTGAAGATGGACATTGATTATGGTTTCTTGTTTAGGTCACTTGATTGAGTAGGGTTATGGGGCTTTGCTTTGTCATTGTACTTGTTGACTTGATAAGGATTCATGAGTAGTTGTCTTGCTTATTATGATATGATCTATCCTTATTCATGTTTGTGATGGTATTCCTTGATGATAGGGTTGTAGTAGATTATGGTTTCAAGTAAGTTGTTGTACACAATACTTGATTGAGTTAGTACGTATGTTTGGTTGATTTATATAACTTCCTTGTTTATGCATGAGATCTTTAAAAGGGTAAAATGGGATGTTTTGACTAAATGTACCTTTTTAGCATGATTTGTAATTATATGTGCATATGGTCTCATACTTAGTACATGTGAAGTACTAATTCCATTTTTTCCCCTTTTCCCCGACATTTTATGTTCCGGTCATTGAAGTGTTTTGGAAGGCGACATTGAAGAATACTTGGATCCCTAATTCATCCAAGTAGGGTATGTCCTCATTTCTACGAGGATGATGCAACTATCGAACTTATATTGTCATTTTAGTTTCAAGACTATTACATTCTATCTCTCTTCATTTGAGTACGGATTGTTATAAGCCTATAGGTCGCTTATCTTTACATTGAGGTATCGTCGATTGTCACCACAGATTTTCCGTCATCTAGTTATATGGTTATTGAGACGAGACAAATATTGAGGACTAAACTTTACCTTATATATAAAGTGTGAAATAAACTTCTAGGTATGTAACCTTCCATACCGAAGTCAGTGTCGATGTATACGCGTATACATAAATAATTAGGTATTTGTGTAGAGCTCTATGTAAACCTCCAATGTAGAAGTAGTAAATCTTTTAAACTTTCCACTAAACTCGAATAATGAATGTGATGATGTAAACTAAGAGGCTAGTATTAGTGTTCAAAGAGAACAACGATGCCGGTTACGTCTAAGGGGTAAACCTGGATGTGACAGTTTTTTCCACCAATTCACCACTAGTTTCCACCACCTCATCATATTTTCTCATCTCATCTTCTACCACAGACAACATACGTGGATCAATAGTTGATTACCTTCTCGATTAGTGACTGCTATGCAATGTCCATCATTTTTAGGATTTTGAATATTAGTTCTAGAAAGAGTGCCCGGTCGGCATGGTTTCACAATAGTAGAAAATTGGGCCATTTGTAACTCAAGATGCTTAATTGAGACCACATGCGTGTCCACCTTTTTCCCAATGTTAGCTTAATCATCTCTCATTTCTTGGCGTTCTCATCATTAGCATCAAACCTTATCATCATCTTCTGTAACATATCTTCAGCTCACGCCATACTACCTCCACCATCTCTTGGAGAAACTTCCCAATTTTGACGTAGAACATATGACCCACTTCGATCATTTCTGTTACCATAATTACCCCGGTTGAAGTGTTGTCGTGGTTGTAGTTTCCATCTTAAACATACTAGCCCTCTTTGTTGTAATTCCCATAGTTTCGACCTTGATTTCCTTGACCTTGACACCAATTCTTCTTATTGGAGCCTTCGGTGATTGGTCCGAAACCCCCTGTTTGATCATTCACATCCTATGTGTGTGTGCCACGGGTAATATTGGTACCTATAGGAAGGTCGCGCTCTGGTAGTGGTTTAGTCAATACGTTACCACATTTACCTTCTCCTGCACCTCTATGACATGTTCAATACAATAGTACTCAGTTCTCATTGATCCATCTCATAAGGATCTCATCTGACCGAAGATTGTGTGTAGCTTGCACCATAAGGGGGCTCTCCCCCGGTTGACTTTCTAGTACTCCACACACCGCTTATTGTGCGAGAAATTTTCTCCAAATCTCTGAATCTCGGAATATGTGAAACTTCACCATATGACTCCCCGCAATAGTATTAGTACTGCTTTCTTAATTTTTCGAGCCCGAAGAAAATTACATTCAACGACTCATTCAATGGGTGGTTGGGATTGCCCTCTCGAAAGCAGTAAATCTATCCCAAGAGGATATTACGACTCCCCAACAGTAGTGACAAAAAGTTGTTCCACTCCTATTTTTTTGGTGAACTTTTAGACACCGGGTTTCATATCGTGATAGGACACATCCCTCAATTGATCCTAAGTATATATTAGAAACGGAGGGAGCTCAGTAAACCAGATTACGCTCTCCATCGTCCATAGAGCGGGAAACTATCATCACGATGACATTAGGTATAAGTCTGGGCCTACCACACAACTCGTGTACATGACATAGTGGTTGTCTATGTGAGAATGGGGATCCTCTGATAGTAGCATTGAAAAAAAAGCTCGCGATGAGCATCTATATCAAACTACTAGTTACAACAAACTTATGCCCCTGCGGTAGAAGAGGTAGGAAAAGAGGCCCATAAGAACTAGTGATATTGATGTTTCCCATATAGAACTCTTGAGGTTGTGGGACAGGAGGTTGCATCCTCAAGGCATCATCAACCTGATTTTCCGCAACCACCTAATTGTGAGCCTCAACCGGTGGTTGAGGCTAATGATTGATCCATCACCTTGATTTGATGGGTTATGGTAATTATTCTTTCTTTGAAGTGTACGGAAAAGTCCATCGATGAAATGATGGACCATCAACTGCGTCCGTCAGTCTAGACTTACCATCTTTTTTTATACTTCAGCTGGAATCTTCTCGAAATAAATTGACAGACCAATAACACAATCCGTCGATGCGTCTATGGTTCGTCGATGCTATCTTTCGTACCATACTTAGACTTTCTTCAACTTTAGGTAATAGGACTATCTCTGAAATTAACGACTATTCAATAAGACGGTCCGTCGATCAATAGACGAATCTTCGATCCTTCTATAACCTCACACTTGGTCAGATTTCCCTGAGTTTCTCCGGATGCCTAAACTATCAGTCGACGGTCACCATCTATGGTCCATCGATGGAACGGACCATTGATGGCCTTTGTGGGTCACCTCTGCACTAAATCTCAGCTTCCTTCTAGGTTTTGGGTTTGGACACCTTTTCCTGTAAAACAAAGATAAAAACATGATAAAACTACTACAAAAAGGCTCTAGACACACATCAATCCTAAGGAAAAAGTGTTGAAAGTACCGTGAAACCACGGTACATCAATGATCTTTTAGTGGCTTATGCATGGTTTCTTTTATGATTAAAGTACATTTAGTTACTGCCCTATATATGATTTGTTGATGAAAAAGGTGTATTCATCAATGATGATCAGAGGTTGATCAATTTGTAAGAATGGCTCTTCCTCTTTACTTTCTTATAGTATTGGTAATTGATGAAGCCTTGTATAGAATTGTGTGGTATGGTCCACTTTTGGTGGAGGTGTTTACTTTATTGCCAATATATATATATATATGTTTTTACTATGGCCTTGAAGGCAAATTATTAATATATGAGGGTTTGATTATGATGGTTACTCAATGTGAAGTTTATATCTAGTTCTTATGTACTAGCATGTCCTAGGTTTTGATTATGTCTTCTATGATTGAATAAACTTTTGAGGGTGAAGTTTAGGTGCTGCCATTGAGAAGTCATATTTGTTTATAATCCCTTGACTAGGTACCCCTATGTGAAAGTGTGAATATCTAAGGTTAGGAGTCTTAAGTGTAATATGAAATTAGCTTGTCTCCTATGCTAAATTGTGTTGTGTAATATATGTTTGGTTGTGCATTGTGGTCCTAAGAGGGTGGCTGCCTCAATGTGTTGTTGATAACCATTATGTGATCATGTTGACCAATGTACACACACCCTCACACTTCATGCATGCTTAAAAGTAGTAAAGGTTCATGGTGTCTAAATCAAAAGTTAATTGTCATCTGCAGTAATGTCTACTACTATGCATGTAAAGTATATGTATGTAAAAAATGTTATGTATCATTAACTAGGATGACTTGAAAGGTGTACTAGTATGGGCAAGGGTATGGGACCTTGTCTATGCATTGCACATGTGTACCTTGATAGGATAGTTCCTAAGTTGGATTTCTAAGTACCTAAATATGAATGCATGAGTATGTTATGAACATGTATTATATGCTATAATGTGAAGTTCATGGTAGATCTTGAATTGCCACCCTAGTGTCTACATTTGTTTCATTTATAGGACTTATCATATACTTACACTTGTACACTTATGCATGAATTAATTGAAGTATGAACATGTGAGGTCTAAATGAGTTATGTGAAAGGTTTGCTCAGATATATGTATACATGGACACACATATAATGATCTAATAAATAAAGGTTAACTTGAAAGGTGTTCTCATGTGTACTCTAAACTCGATGGTGCTTACACATACTATGTCCATGTGAAAGGACTTCTCAAATGATTTTGGTTGATGAATTCTCATCTATGACCTATGAGCTAAGCATACGAGGAGTTAACTCTCCTAAGACTATATTTTATAATGTAATAAATATTAAAGGCTTTCAATAAAGTGAACTTAGCTCAGCATCGAGTGAACTTGTAGATGAGGGGTGTCACCTTGCCAAGGAGGGAAGGTAGGTTTCACCATAGTCTTCAAGGGATAGATAGCCTCATAGTCCAAAAAGGGCATAGATTAATGTTTCCATGATGGCCGCCAAGTTCCATAAACTATTCTTGCCACATAGGATCTAGCAAGTGATATCACTTAGTATGCTAGTATGCTAGCATGTGTTAATGTTTTACTTTGTCTAGGTAAGAGTACCTTCCATTGGTGTAAGGCTCTACAACACCAAATTTCATGTTTAGCACCCATGGTTTTAGGTGTCGGTTAAGGGTATAGTTTCCCTAAAGTAAAAAAGAAAATGTAAGTAATTACTAGGACCCTAACTAGTATGACCTCAGGGAGGTTACTTAGGATAGGTGAGAGTAATGAACTTACCTATACATTGCACAAGTAGCTCATTAGGAAGTTCTAGGTAGGTGTTCTAAGGTGTACGATTATGGTTATGTCTTTATGCATGGCATGGTAGTATTTGTCTACTTATTATGAAGATGTGCATGATATGAGTCCTAATGTATCTATGTAATATGGTCTTGTTCCTATATGCATAATGTTGGTCTTAATGACTTTATGATGAAGGTCTTGCTTGACATAAATGAAGTTGTCTATGTTGGTTATGTTGATGTATGAAGTGTTAAGGCTTGTGGTCTCATGATAGTTTTACTAAGTATGTGTGAGGTAATGGGGCTTCACATGTACATTGCACTAGTAAACTTAGATTGGGAGTGAGAGTAAGCTCTTATAATGTTCTATGTGAAGTGAAATTAGTATATGGTCAAAGTGAATAAAGTTCACTCTAATATCTTTATGGTCTTGACTTGAAAGTGTCTTGTGGTGTGTTATACTTCTATGATGGTATGTGTTGGCTTATGTAGGTTATATGTAAAATTCCTTGTGTCCTAAAGGTGATGCATTGCACAAAATATCACAAGATGGTTACTTGGGAGGTTAATGAAATAAAGAAAAGAAGTTCACTGTAAGGGATAGGAGTTCACTGTAAAGTTTGTATGATTACTGTAATGTGACTCTAAAATGCCTTAAATTTTATATGTGATTTTATATGATATATGACCATTCAATATGCCTATATGAAGTACGTGAATTGTATAAATTCTATTGTATCAAAGTTTTATGAGATTTTCACAAAAATGAATAATGCATGATTTCAAGTCAAATGTCCCTTTTAAATGCATATTTTTGCATAGTTATCATACTTACTGCATTCTTGTACTAACTCCGTTCTTCTCTACCTTTTACCCGAAGTGTAGGTTATGGATGCTTAAAGTATGTCTATAAATGATGAGGAGTTTTATAAGTGATTCCAAAGCTCAAGTAAAGGAATCTTTAAGTCCGAGGATTTCCTATTGCGTAGCTTACTGTAAAGTATTTTAAAATTCTACTTATGTATTATGTGATAAGGGTAGTTTCTTTATTGTACTCTAATGATTTTGAGTGAAGGATGGCAAAATATACTAGTCTTTAACTATGTATTACAATATTTCTTATAAAAATGAAGTGATGTTTTAGCATATTATGTTCTATGAAAGTTTTAAACTTTTTGCTAAATTTACCTATGACAATGCGATGAATGATGACTATGGGCTTGTATAAGACCTATGAGAGGTCAACTACTCCATGTTACTTCTAAAGGGTGCTCCCCGGATGTTAAAGCTTCATGGAAGGAAGAATTAATGAATGAATAAGCTTCACATACATTAGATTAGAGCCTTAATCTTAGCTTCAATACTTGGAGAAATCTTCCTCGGGTTCTGCTCCCAATTCTTCTTCTTCTCTAATGGTGTTCTTTAGAGTTCTAATGTGAGAGAGAGCTTTTGATGGTCTAGAGTCTAGGGGGATCTTTTATTTTTTAACAAGTCATATAATACCTAAAACTACCTAAAATAATCGCCCATATAATTATTTCGACGTGGGGTGAATTTCCCAATTCACCCCTCCACTTTACAGTGAACTGCGAGAAAGGGCAGGCTGCATCGATGGTTGGCCATCGATGGACCATTGGTTGGAAGATAGTCGGTCCTCCAAGTCCATAGTCTTGGTTAGAGATTCATCATTTGGGTGATTTTCTCAAGAAACTAAGTGTCAACCAACGTGCCCCATTGACGGGGCGTTGACCAACGCACGAGGCGTCGATTGCCTCGTGGATTGACACTGATTAGGCAGTGTCTAGGCCATGGTTGGCATCCTCCTTGAGGGACTTTTGCGGGGCTCTTGGAAAGTTATGCCCAAACGGTTCCACCCCAAATACGTACTTCTAGTCTTTATGAACTCTCCATATAAATATGAGCTCCAAACACTACATAAAACCTCATGAAACATACTAAGGCACGCTAGCACGTCCTAAGGCTAACTTTCAAATGACACAGGACTTTTTTGGACGTTTCACCTCCAAACTCTCTCAAAATCTATATTGTGCCTCTAAAAACCTATCTTGATCATTTTAGAACCTCGTGATAATCATGTTAGACTCTATTTTGACCTATTGCATTTTTGAGTCCTACAATATTCCCGAGTTGGGAAACATTCGTCCTCAAATGAAACCTTACCAAACACTTCCTAAAAGATTAACTCTAGACTACAAACCCATTATAAATGCATTATATCTGAATGAACATACCCAAATCAAGGAAAACAATTCAATTCCACGCTAAACATAACTAGACATAATCATATATAATGACTTATGAAAAAGGCTCCTTATCCCCCACTTGGGAACAAGACAAAAATATCTTCCTAACATCAATTCTTAATCCTAAGGAAACATCAAAGTCACCAAAGCGAATCATAATCATAAGAAATTCTAGAAATGTTCAAAAATCAATAAAGACACACATACCGGTAAAGGATATAAGGAGATCACTCTTGATCACCCTTGGATTTGAGAGAAAAGAACCTAGCCTTGGCTTTAGGAACACCTTCCTCACTATTTGTAGCACCTTGCTTACCCTCTCTCCCTTTTATCTTGAGATCCAAACAGTCTCTCACTCTAAGTCCATCCTTTCCAAACCCAAAACAACCATTGGTGCCGACTAGGCATTTACCATAGTGACTCCTTCCACACTTTGGGCAAGTAAATATAGAAGACCCACTACCCTTGTCCTTATCAACCTGAGAGGTGTTGCAAGAATCTTGACCAGAATATCTTAGTTTAGTTCTTGGCCTATCTTGTCCTTCGGACTTAGCATGGAAAGATTTATCACCTTAAAACCTAGACCTCTTATTTTTTCTAGCCCTCTCTTTCCTTAGTTTTTACTCTTATATTTTTTGAGATAATATCAAAAGTATTGAAATTTCCATGTCATCCAAAAGCATGGACGTACGATACTCTTTTTTTACTAGGTCGGACACTCACGTCATGAACCTATTCATCAACTCTAGGGTTCGATACCAAACATGGTGCATACTTGGATAAAAGAGAAAACTTCAAAGCATACCCCTTAAAACTCAATTCGCCTTGTTTGAGGTTTATAAACTCCTCCATATTAGCCTTCCTCAATTCCTTCGGAAAGAACCTGTCAAGGAAAGCCAACTTAAGAGTCTCCCACTCTATAGGGCCCTCTCCTATTAGTCTACTATCCTTCCATTGTTCAAAAAGAATTTTGGAAACATCTTTCAATTGATAGAAAAGAAACTCCACCTTTTCAATGGAAGACTCTCCCATGATTGCAAGCACCTTATACACCTCATCAATAAACGCATTCGGATCCTCACCAACTTTGGAGCCATAGAACTCAGGTTGATTTATTCTTAAGAATTTCCTTACTCTAGTAGCACCCGTTCATCCTATAGGATCAGCCGGAGTCACCTCCCCTTTATTACCTTGAGTCGTTAAGCCTTGAGCTAACAAATCCACAGAATCCCTAATTTCCTCAAACATAACATTCCCTATTGGAGTGTCATTAGGAACTTGAGGAGGAACCTGATCTTGCACTTGGGGAGGTACATACCCTTGCACTTGGGTAGGCACATGTTCTTGATCCCCACTCCCATCGCCTTCCCTTCTAGAATTTCCCTAGTGTTATCCATAACCTACTAAAAAATAGGCAAACAATATAAAAAGGGCTTACTAAGAAAAACTCTATGGCACGACTTGAAGAATGAAGAAGTGGAACGTTTCTAAGCATTCCATATCCTCCTACTAATAGATGTGTCATGACTCATGTCGATGAATAAGACTTTACTAGACGTGGTTTTGAGACATCCTAAGACCATTTCATAACCTTATACTCTGATACCATGTTTGTAACAACCCACATGTACACCCTAGAAGTTTGGGCAATCTTTGGTCGCAACACGACGTATTAAATATCTTGGATGTCTTGTACAAGCCTCTTAGACATCATTCATTGCATGGCTATGAGAAGTAGTATGGAATTACAACTTTTCAACATAATGCTGAAGTCATTTCGTAAAACGTCTAACATATGTCTCAAAAACCATCTATGACATCATCAATACAATACTCTTGGGTCACGACCCATAAAAGAATAAAACATGAAAAGAACATAAAAGACAACATGGTAGTGATGTCCTCGGTTGATATGAGGACTCACAATCTCCTCTCCTTTGAATCCTTGAAATTCTACCCTTGATAGCCAATCAATATCCTCAAAACCCTACATAGAAAACATGTAGGCAATATGCATTAGTACGATATGTACTAAGTATGGAAACTATCACACCAAACATAAGATATCTCAAAGGGTCAGTCAATAATAAACATAATCATAAGAGATAAAAACATAAGCATTACATGTATATCATAAGCATATTAAAGCATCATAAAGTACATAAGAGTTCATACTTACTTACTTGTCCTTCTTACTCAAATGAACTATGTCACAAGCTACCTCCAAGTATACTAATGCAAGGCAAAGGTAGCATCCCATACTACTATCAAAGCTAAGTAAATCTCGTTGATCATTCTTGATCATAGTCCTCTTTGATAGTTAAGACTTAAATCCATCACGGCATATGAGAACTATGCCCCTAAGTCAACTCAAAACACACGTGTGCAATGCATGTCAAGCATCCCATACTACCTAACTCACTAAGCATATCGTTGAGTCACCCTATCTTATTCCATCAAGTCTTTAGTAGCCTTACTTCATACTAAAGAGTATTATACTCTTATTATTTACTCAAAACATGTTTGTTCAATGTAAATTAGGAAGACCATACAACTCTATATACTAAGCCTATCTTGAAGTCATCCTTAATATATTCACCCTCCATAGTCTTACACCTATTA